>JAMKCH010053395.1:0-10709 GCA_023653785.1 Ophioderma brevispina
CATACATGTCTGTAGCAACAAGTTTACAACAGAACAACTAATTTTAAAATCAATCATGGATGCGTGTTGCGATCCAAACCAATAGGCGCGTATATCGTACCTGCAGTCACACACGATAGCCAACATGAAAAGGAGACATAAACTGGTCGGCTGGACAAGATTATCCACTGGGACTTGCCAGCAGTGAGGTAATTAATGTCCCTAGTCAGCATAACTCGGCATGACTTTTTTTGCCGATGAGTGCAGCTCAGCCCATATATTCTTTTAGGACTTGCGAACTAAGATTTTGGTGTCATTTGTCAGACTTAACCCTAACACGTCATAACCCCCTAAAATGGCCGAGAGTCAAATAGCAGGCACAGCAGTGTCGTCCTGACGCCTGACGTCCAAGGTGCAGTGAGATCAATCATTGCTTTCCATTGCCTTTGAGCCGCTGGGAAAATGGCAGAAAACTTTTTAGTCTCACATGCAATAGGCAGCAATAGGTTCCTGCAGGAAAGGAATGACCGGAATGTAGGTCTCTACAGAAAACTCCCTGCCGGAGATCGGGAATGTGGTGCATGGCAAGGATACAGATGTCAACCGGAACTTTGTGGTATGATGCGTGGACATCTCAAAGGCAATGGAAAGCATTGATTTTTGGCGATCTCAGGGGAAGCGGCTGCACAGGCAATCTGAAGCACGGGTGTTCTGCCGGAAACGCCAAGATTCAATAGAAATCCATTGCTGGTAAACTAAATAGTTCTCTTGACAATCCGTAGTTGGGGCAATTATCATCAATACAAACTTGATAGCCTTTTCATGATCTCAGACGGTTATATTTAAAACGCGCTTCTTTTCACCATAGCATGTAGAATAGTTAAATTCGGCCTTGTCGTTAAATGATTTAATTAACCCTGTAACACGTCATCCTTCCATCAGACATATGAATATTACTGCTTGACATACAAAGCAAAGCATTCGGAGCTCTAACTATCAAACAACCGGCCGGCATTAAGCTAAACGGTTCTGCTAATTTGTCCGATGGTTTTGTGTTACCCTCTAGCAAAAATTCGCACAAAAAATTTCTGACTGTCAGTTAAAAGCAAATGGTCTCAGAAGCAATTAGCAGCGTTACTTTTTCTGCAATCTCCTGAGGGGAAAGCGGCCCACTTGGGGGCAAAGGCATTTAGCAGCTTTGTTGGTAGAACTTTCATCAGGTTTTTGCAATACTCCACCGGCTGTTATTATCAGTAATTATTTTCGTCGGCGATCTCCTGGATTGGAAAACGGGCCCGTCGACGTAGTCTTACCAGCAAAAATCAGCAATTAAAGATACAAGTTGCTGCTAATTGCCTTTCAGATGTGTTAAATTTAAATGAGGGTTCCCCGTTACTAATTGAAGTCGGCGGATAATGTTTTTTGTTAAAACTAAAGCTCAATTCACACTATCATTTTTGCCTTCAGTTTTAAGAAAACTGACAGTTTTGGGAACCAGGAATGATACGCAAGCAAATCACATCACACTTGTCCTTTTTACATTCCTTCCATTGTTCTGTGCTTACTTCCTGAACTTACACGGTCCATTTTCCTTGACATAATGGGACAGGGGTCTACTTATCATGCTTATGACTTCCGCAACCTTTATTGAGATTTCTTTGGTTATACTTTATGTACACTACAACTATCATGGGAATATAATATAGATGAGAATTCACCGATTGTTTTAATTGCTGCTATATTGGTGATAAGCATTGGGCAATAACGTCAGGAAAGAGAGGTTTAAATGAAAACGCATCCATGGGTCAAAAACCATGATCAAAAGAAGAGCACATATTTGGGGGCATAGCAGCCCTCCTTCGTGAACTGGAAATTGGAAGATCAGAGGAGTACATAACACTTTCTCTCTCTATATAAGTTCCCAATAAACCTTTGACTATGATTTCTATTGTGCCATGACTTCTATAGGTCTACAAACCAGGATAGAAAAGTTTAACTGAGGGCAGTGATACCAAGTTTAAAAAAACATGACCCCTATACTACATACCATCCCTGTAATTATAAACCAAGACATTCCAGCAATTTGCCAAATCTAGGGCAGGATCACTGAAATGTCATCAGTTTTCCCTAGGCCAGAATAGAGCAGGGGTCCCTACTTGGCCATCATATTTTTGATTCCCCAGAGGAGAACGTCCAACCTTCATTTTCTCCAATTCACCCTGTCCTTTTGACATCAGTTTTCCAGTTCAACAGGTGGAATGCCATTTTATCCATTTGTGGTCCCATAGGAAGAATGATGGCAAAAATGATAGTGTGAATAGAGCTTTATAAGTATGACACTTTTATATGGCCTATGTGCACATGCTATTTTAAGTTGCACATATCCAAAAGTACACAATTAGGCCTATGAGTGACATTAAAAAATTAAATTAACCCTATTATGTTAAGACAACAATTTCCATCATGGACTTTGCAAACCGTACTGTGCGTACTGTTCAAAAAACTCCTGTGGGAAAATGTGTACTCAGTATTTGACCCCATCAATACGGATTGCAGTTGTGACATACATGTATGGTAGGTGTTTCCATATCATTAATTAATTTTTAGTGTTATGATGTAAGTGCAATGCTCAATGTCAAAGTAGTGCCTCCTAAAAGCTGTACTTTTTTCAAAGCAAGGAGTATTCATCTGGAGGAGAATTTAATAATCTTTACCACACCTGCCCTGCAGTGTACTCAATAAAAATGATCTTTCAAGAGAAGCTAACAAATGACTCTCATACAATGCACTTATGAAGTGATCAAAATGCTCTTAAGGAGAGCTGAAGGGAAGCGATCACTCTCACCCCCCCCGCCTTAAAAGACAACTTGATGTTCTGTTTTGAAAACAATGAGTTGCCCTAATTTACACCCAAATACTAAATTTATTTTGTATTGCTCATTTGGTTGTTTATAACCCTTCCATTCACACGGTATGAATTGCTATGCAAATTCACCCTTTGGGTATGGGTTCGCGTATGGAAGGTTTCAGACGCCCTCCCTGTATAAGCAAGTCATCTGCGCACACTTTGCATGCACCCTGCATGCTTGCTGGCAAGCACTTGCATGTTGTACGCAAGCCTGCGCATGCTCGTAAAACTCTAAATTGTACTAGCTTGCAAGGTCACTCTTGTCGCATGCTTGTCCCTTGCAGCGTGCGCATGCTTGCACCATTTGCAAGCATGTGCATGCTTGCACCATTTGCAAGCGTGCGCAGTCTTGGCACCACTTGCAATCCAGCGTGCGCATGCGCGTAATGGTCCAAATACTAGCCTGCACGAGATTGCGCAAGCATGAGTAACCGCAAGCACCCTGCACGGCAATCCTGCAAGCACCCTTTGCGCAATCCTGCAAGCACCCTTGCACGCAATCCTGCAAGTACCGCTGCGCGCAATCCTGCTAGCACCCTGCGCGCAATCTTGCAAGCTTGGCGCATTCGCGTCATGTTCCAAATACTAGCTTGCGCAAGCTTTTAAATTTGCTTGCTGCAAGCATGCAGCAAAGCAATGCAGCACGCATGCGGCAAGCTTGTTGTGCAAGCATGCTTCAAGATTGCTGCTGCTTGCATATATGCTTGCCATTTTCGTAGGATGATTTACAGTGTGATGGCCATATCAGCTTCCGAGCCAGCAGCAAGACGTGTCATCGGCAAATGGTATGCTCACACGTAGCCCTCCTCCAATCCTGGGCCACGGCCAGCAGCCGCCCCAGGCCGAACAAGCCACCACCAAATCCACAGCTGCATTTGATGCCATCGGAGTCACTTTGTGAGGCACGCCAAAGCAAGCGCGAGAACACACCATGCTGAACAGTATTTGCGCCAAAACACAACCTTGTTTGAACTCCCCTGCGACCGGGGAGCTGGCCAGACGATGCTCCCGAATCCTGCCACCCCCCCCACCCCCCCCCGATCCATGCCATCACGAGCCGCACCGCCTCCCAGGCATAAGACCCTCCCACTCAGGCGAAGACGAGAACGGTCCCAGAAGACATTTCTTGCAAGGATTTCGCCAGCAACCGACAGCAAGACATGGGGCCCCTGGCGACCACTCACAACCAACTAATTCTTCTCGCCCCCCCACCACACACACACACATACACAGGAGGAACCAGGGAACATTGTTTTTGATTGAATTTATTTTTACCGTATCTGTATTTGTTACACATCATTATTGGCAGAATTACTACCATTAAAGTGCAACGAGAGATTTGACCTAACATATGTTCCTAAAATTTTTGCACTAATGTAAAGCTCTTCTACTACTATCAAAAACACCCCATGTGAAAGATTATCTGAGAATTATCCTCTTTGGTACAAAAATTGTGAATGTCTAATTTACTATAATAACAAAGCTAAATCCAGCATATATTTTGTTACTCTAGCGGGAGGCCGCGCTTCGCGCGGGATCCGCTAAGCTGAGTAAACGGGAGCGTTCACTGACAGGAAGCGTCATCTGACACAGAAGCGATTACTAAGAGGTGCACACAGTGGCTAACACCCTGCATATTTTGGCATATTGGTCGCATGCTCTAGCTAGACCCCCCTTCTAGTCCGCAAACATATCCCATAGTCGTACCCTTTTTAATAGCCCAAGTTCCTCGAATTTCCCATCATTTCCTGTAACTCATAATAGGCCTAGTTTACAGATCTTCTAAATATAAACGTCATATTTCACTCCTTTATAGTGTTTCGTAGATTTTAATATTTTTCTTCTCAAAACTCCCCCCGGTGTCTATACCCGTAGCTCCGTCATACCACGCCCAAATCGTGTTATTGACCGCTTTTTTCCTCTCCCCCTAGAATTTTTAACCACAATTTTCTTATACTACTATACTCGTGTCTTGGCCGGAGCTTTCCGATTCTTGTATTTATTCCTTTCCTCATAACTCACCAAACTCCCCGTATAATGTTCCTTCATCCTGTAGTTTATGAATACTACATCGAGTCACATTATCTCATATTGTAAACTTTTTTCATACCTTTTCTCGTTCTTTGGTCGTCATATCCTGTACACATGAGTTTCCATTTTGTAGAATAACGAAAAACGTCAATATTTCAATCCCGTATACCTTTCGATTCCGTTAACTTTTTTCTTCTCAAAGTACACCCCGTGTGCTAAACCCGTATCCTCCCTCACATCCCTCTTTTTCCCTTAAAAACTCCTCAAACTTCCGTATAAAGTTCTCCGAAAAGCGGATCCCTAATCCAGTTGAACAAAACAAAGTGATCAAGGTCCTAGCTGTCGTTCCCGTAGTTGGTAATTTTCACCAAGGTGGTGAAACGCATTCAAAACCAGACGTCCGTGCTGGACGCTGACCTTTTGAATATTGCAGGAATAATTATCGTTGGGTGCTTGTAATACACACATAATGTCAATTCTAAATACAACAATCCGCCAAAATATCATTGTTGGATTTTGGGTGCTATTTGTTGGGAGTTAAATTTTGTCCTACCCTGGCCACACACGAATTGAAATGAACACATCAGTCGTCTTATTTAAATAAACCGCCCTCAATGCATACACCTTTTCACCTAAGCGCGCATGCATTATGAGAAAATAGAGTATCTGAGCACAATGCAATCCAGGTACACTATTATTACAACAATTACCACCTGGCCACCTCTAACATCATCGCATTATTTGGTATCACTACTACCCCGATTAGTGTATATGCACAGCGGCACCCCACAGTATGGGAAGAAGCGGAGGCGCCATTGCTTTCTATTGTTGGTACTCTAGGTTTCTTTGTGGTCGGCAAAACAGGCGAGACTGTTAATTTCTAAGATTTACGTACGTTTTGCCTCTCTATTCTATATAGAACCTCTTTTTTTTCTCCCTCGTAAATTTTGCACCCGCAACCCATATTCTCAAAGGTTTTCTTTTTCCCTTTTGTCTAATAACCCCTGTATTCAATCATACACCGCATTATTATTTTTTTCTCAATGGATAGGCCCGAATTGCGGTATACCGTCCTTATTCCTATTCTTCTCCTATCTTTACCTATAAAAGTGTCAGGAATTGCAACTGGCAACTTTCCGTATTCTGAATAAACGGTAGCGAATCACTGAAACAGGATCGGTCACTGACACAGAAGCTATCACTACAAGAGGTGACAGTCACAACATATCCCGAATTCGTAACCTTTTTATAGCTCAGTTCTCGAAGTTCGCATCATATCCGTCTCATATAGGCCAGTTGGCAGATTTCTAAATAATAAAACGGTCATAGTTTCACATCCTGTATAATTTTCGTAGATTTTAATATTTTTCTTTTTCTTCTCAAAACTACCCCGTGTCTATAACCCGTAGGCATTCCGTCAACCACAACTCAAAGCGTGGTTATTGACCATTTTTTTCCTCTCCCCCAAGATTTGGGGGGGGGGTTTTTACCGCAATTTTTTCTTATACTCCCGTGTCTTGGCCAGCTTTCCGTATTCTGTATTAGCTATATTCCTTACCTCATAACTCCCCAAACTCGCGTATATAGTTCCCTTCATCCTGTAGTTTATGAATACTCCATCGAGCCACATTACGTCATATTGTTAACTTTTTTCATAACTTAAATTCTCGTACTTTCGTCATAATCCTGTAGCTCATGTAGTTTCCATTTTGTTTGTAGATATTAAAACGTTCAATATTTTCATCCCGTATAACTTTCATCCGTTACTTTTTTCTCTCAAAGTACAACCCCGTGGTGCTATCGTAGTCCTCCCGTTACATCCCTCTTTTTTTTCCTTTAACTCCTCAAACTTTCGGTATAAAGTTCTCGTAAAGCGGATCCCTAATCCATGTTGCATCAAAACAAAGTTCAAGGTCCTGGGTCGTTCCCGTAGTTGTATTTCTACCTCGTAAATAATTTGTTTGCACCCGCAACATTATTCAAAAAGGTTTTCTTTTTTCCCTTTTTCTATAACCCCTGTATTCCAGCATACAACTGTATTATATTTTTTTCGCATAAGGCCCAATTTGCAGTATACCGTCCGTATTCCTATTCTCTATATAAAGTGTCAGGATTGCACTGGCAACTTTCCTTATTCTTAAGGCCAATACATCCCCCACCCCCTCTCGGGTCCTCACATCTCTGTCGTGCAAGAAGCGATTGAAGAAAAAAAACTCTATACATCACAAAAGAAAGTCTCATCCTCCTCATATTTTGTTTCCAAACTCTCCTGTGCAACTATATGACAGTCCCGGATCCGCCATGCAGCCATTTCCATTGACACCACTTGGCCGCTTGTAGCGGCTGTGCGCTGTCACTGCACGCAGTCTGTGGCGGCGCGTTGCTACATACGCACAGCTACAGTGGAATGGTGTTTTAATTAACCCATAATGTCATCAGCGAACTCGCTCAAGCAGCAACCGACCCGTTTTTTTCCTGGTTATTTCCATAGTAACTGAACAGTTTTGATAATGATGTCCAAAACGCCCTCCTGGTCATGGTATCCCACCAATTACAAAAACTCAGAACTCGAGATAGAGCCATCTCTGTAAACACTCGGAAGCGGGTTGAGAATCTTTCTTTTAATATTATATAGATTGCAATTAACAAATCAAAATCGCCAATTTTCCTTTCACGTTGAGCATTTCTGCTTTCTGTAGCCAAATACAATGTCGGAAATCCAATGAAATTTGTACTATGACACACTATGATGATCCCAATTCTCTTACCTGCAGCCTTTGAACACGCCCTGTCAAAAATTGACAACCTTTGTTTTAGCATTGTGGCTAAAATCGTCCTGATACAGCTACACCGTTGGTACTAACATCATCATCTACCAGACCTTGCGCTTTTATCAACAATCAATAGGTTCATAAGCATCAAACGGGTGTTTTTTTTTGCTACATTCACACAGACGAATGCAGATTGGTCTTTTTGAAGACTTTCATTGGCGTTTGGGTATGAATTTCTGAAAGTGAAACACTATTAATAACACTACAATGAAATGGTATTTTGGCTCATATTTGGTATATAAAAATAGCTTTGATATATTATAATAATATTCAAAAAACAAGTTTCGCCAAAAATGTCGATTGGCCTGTTTGGAAGACTTTGACGATATGAATGTATAAAACAATACACTGCCCCAAACTACAATCGCTTTTGGATTGAATATGTATGAAGGTGACTGTTTGATTTGAAGGCATTCACCTTTTTGCGGTTGGAATGCCTCTCCACTTTGTGAATATCAACACACTAAAATGATACTAGCAAAGGTACAGAAAGGTGCTCTATGTATCAATTCAAGCGTCATTTCCTGATAGCTTAATGATAGATATAAGATAATTACCACGGAGCAACCATTTACATATTTTGACCCTCATTGATAATATGACATTTTGATCATTGCAAACCAAACATCGAGAAAAGGATCTTTGGACGAGTACAAATAAACACCACTAATATTAAATCACTACTTTATTTTACAACCACCCTTAGCCAATCTCACCCAACAAGAAGTTCTTCAGGGGAAAACCCTACTTTATAGTACTATCCACCCGCCAGTTCCTACTGAGGGGTCTATATACAATCAAACACACCAAAAATCCAGAAAAAGGTGTTTTTTTCCTGAGAGCGGAGCATTTAATAGTCATATTCAGGGGCGGTAACCAGAAACCTGAGCCTCCGTGGGGGCAAGACTCAAGAAGTTTCCTGATTTTTGAGATGCCAATTTTTCCGGCTCGCTTGATGGCTCGCCGATTAGACCCCGCCCTGGGCCCTTCACCCTTCCCTTTCTTTTTCTTTTTCTTCCCTTTCTTTTCCCTCTTCCCTCTTCTTTTTCCACTTTCTTCTTCTCTTTCCCTCTTTTTCTTTCTCTTTTTCCCTCTTCCTTCTCCCTTTTTTCCTTCCCATTTTTTGGCTTCCCCTTCCCGATTTTTCCCTATTTTTGGTTGTCCCGGGGGGGGGGGGGCAGCTTTCCCCCCTGCCCCCCCCCCCCACTGGTTACGCCACTGGTCATATTCCATACAAAACAAATAAAACAAACAAAAAAGTCCTATCCCATGTGGGGGGAATCATGACCTATTTTGAGGTGCAATTCTGAAAGTACTTGTTTTATACGGTACTTTTTTTTTCCTAAGTGTTTTGAGGTGTACAATATCAGTAAATACTTGTTTAGGGTAACTAGTTTCGGGCTTTCTTGTTTAAGGCTGTTTAGGGACGCATATTCCAGCCTTGTTGAAAATATTGTTTGTGTTACATTTTGGAAATGCTTGCTCACGTATGATACCCCATTGTCAATGAACATGCCCCCCACCCGGAGTTTGTCCACAGTGCAGAGTCCACAGTGTACAGATAATAATATTCATAAGCTGGAGTGAACCTGAGCTGATTGCGCACTCAACCCGGCCACGCTACCTGGATAGACTGCAGAATTATACAGGGCATGAGATATCGCGAACGCTTTTCAGGAACTAAGGAAAGTACCTTCACGGAAGTGTGAGTAGTCTTAATAGTCTTAATACTGTTTTACGGTTCATGAGTTTGGAATAAACCTACATAAGTGTAACCAGTTTTCGTGTTTACTCATGTTTCCGAAGTTGAGCACTGTATGTTTCCGTACCGACTCCAAGTAAGACTTAAACAACCACCATTTCGGTTAAATGGGCAATTCATTTACCCTCTGTGAAGTTCACTTTATATAATGGTACCGGGTGTCTCAAAATAAACGGAAACCCCTCAACGCACTCTATTGTCTTAACAGAAAAGAGTAAACCATACAAATGTATACACATCTGAAAAGTGCAATTTCCATTGTTTTCGCGACACCAAAAAATCTTTTCAAAAGGAGACATATTGACTGAGTTATGGCGATTGAAAATTTGTACCACTGTTTCATTTTATCCCGGATTGGTTACTGGGTTACTGCTTAGTAGTCCTTTAGACAAACAACATTCTCACGCTCATTCTTTGTTTATGGTGTCTTTTGTTTTGCGACAAAGGTTCAGCTCTGATATTGAAAGGTTTTTTTTTTATTATTGGAAATGCAAATCTTGCCTCACTCTTCTTTACTGCGCTGCTCTGCCCCCTCCCAACTTGGGAATTTTGACAGCCTCTAAGAGGATTGCAGGCTTGCGTTCTGTTTCCATTTCAATATCGACCTCGAAACATCCTTGTCCGTCGGATGCTTGCAAAGACAGCTGTTATTCTGTTGCGAAATCCAAACCAAACCCAGATTTTGACTCCGCTAGACTTCGCCCGAGGAACATAAAGAGTGAAGTGTATTTACAGGAGCACGACCAACTTGCCATTAGAAAACCGCTGCCTTTGGCAGCATCTACGGACAAGAATGAGGGGGGGGGCAGAATGCGCAAGATCTTGGAATTTTCTAATAATTTAAACTAACCGTTTCAATATCAGAACTGATCGCAAAAACAAAAGAAAACCATAAACGAAAGAATGTGCTTGGAGAAGGTGTTTGTCTAAAGACAGCTCAAGAGTAATACATCAATCGGCCATAACTTGTTCAATATGTGTCCTTTTGGAACGATTTTTTCGGTGTCGGATTTAATTTGTATAGTTTACTTTTCTTTTCGTAAAATGGGGGCGCTTTTGAGGGTTTCCTTTTTTTGAGACACCCAGGGTAACCACCCCCTTATTACATGTGAAAATGTTTCTTCCGAAATGCATCTTGCAAGCAATCAGGGCCCGTACCGGGTGAGGGGTGTGGTGTGGGTGGGGGGTGGTTTTGCGG
>JAMKCH010053397.1:0-10096 GCA_023653785.1 Ophioderma brevispina
AACATCTATTAGCAGATTGATTCTGCACTTTTTCTTGAACTGTCAAAATTGTAGGCAAATGATCAGATATATCGGTGATCAATATTGCTGAAGTTACTGTATTATCGTTATTTGTTAATATATTGTCAATAATCGTAGCACTGGTTTCAGTAATTCTTGTAGGTTTAAATATAGTTGGTATAAGTGAGTATGAGTAAATAAAGTCCAAATAATTGTGAGTAGGTCCATGAGTATCATCTTTTAGTAAATCAATATTGAAATCTCCCATTATATATGTTGACTTTTTTTTCATTTAACAACTTTATCCACTAGTTCAACAATCGCCATGTATATTGAACGATTACATCTGAAACCAAATTGCTTGTCATTTAAGATATGATATTTATTTATGTGATTCAAACACTTGTTAAATATTTCTAATATTGTTGAGAAACATGGCAATACTGATATTGATCGATAATTTGATTACACTTCAGGATCGTCTTTTTTTTTATAAATTGGTATAACTTTGCAATCTTTAGATTTTTGGGAACAGTTCCTGTGGATAGTGATAAGTGAAATATAGTAGTTAATGGTGAGCTAATCTCCTTTGCTAGTCTTTTTACAATATAATTGCTTATAAATTATTGTCGTTGCCCGGACTTTTGCTTTTGTCGAAACAAATTATTTATTTTAATGATATCATTCTCTACTATTGGTGTCATATAAGTACTAAGCTGAAGAGGGGTTTTCAAGTATAAATCATAATATTCCTTACCAGTATTGCGAATGTGAGATGCAAGCTTAGGACATGTGTTAACAAAAAGTCGTTGAAAGTATTTGCATTTTTGAGGGAATCGGTACTTATTTCGTTCGCACCGTTCTTGAATTTCCTTTGAATATTTGGAGCTTTATTACGTTCAATAATATCATTAATAGTTTTTCATGTTTTTGCATACTATTTCTATTACGTTTTGAACCGCAATAATTTGTCTTCACGCGGAAATTTTAGGTACTCTTTATACATTTTATTATTTTGTTTTATACAGTTTAAGATTCTCTTTGTTATCCATGGAGAAATTGGGTCTTTTTTCTGTTCATAGTACATTTTTGTAATGGTATACATTCATCAAGTAACTCGGAAAAATATTTTGATAAATCTATCATAGTCATCGTTTCCCGGGCATCTTTTACTTTCACATTGTCTTAAGTTTCAGACCAATTTATCGCAGATAACCTTTGCCTTAGTCGGTTAATGCTGTCATCATCATACTTTCTCTTGAAATAATGCGTTTTATTGTTGACCTTTTTTCTTGACTAGAGTAGTTGTTATTATGTTTGGAAGATGATCGCTAATATCTGTTATTAATATAGATGATTTGATAGCATCGTATCTATTTGTTAGAATATTATTGATACTAGTTGCACTGTGGTCTGTTATTCTGGTCAGTTAAATGATACACGGCATAAATGAATAAGAATAATCGTGAGTTGGCTTGTGTGTGTTTTCCTTCAATAAATCTATGTTGAAATCACCTAATATATAACATAATTTGTTTTCATTTTCACTAGTTCTTTTGTTAAGTATTAAATCAATATCCTTAATGAAGTTTTCAATATGGGTATGCGCTCTATTTAAGACACCGACGATTATTTTTCCAATTAATTCATGTTGTAGATCAGCTTGCAAATTGTCATCCAAAGAAAGGTAGTTCCGGTCTTGCGGCGATATAAATGTTTTGGGCTCAAATGTTGTTCTTGCTGATGTGAGGTATTAAAGAGGCACTGGCACATTTGAAAAATAGTGCGCCCTCAAAATTTTTCAAAATTTATATTTTTGCATGATTGTAAAGCTTTTATATACACACCTGAAATGATTAAGACCAAACCAGCGTCCTTATGGGTAAACAGATCGATTTTATAATTAATGTCGCCGGCAACATTAATCCAGCAGACAACGGAAATGGCGTTTAACGCAAGTAAATGAACGCCGCATGCATGATTCCCACAGCATGCACCCTGTTTGACCGGTCTATGACCTTAATATCATTGTTATGTCTATGGTATCCATGTAATATACACATTTGTTGATTAAGTTATGGAAAACTTAAACATTAGCCTACAAATTACCTGGATGTCTTTAACCTCTTATTAACGTCCCTATCTGTTTTTGAGTATGTTATTTTTATATGTAAAATGTATTTCTATTCTTCCAATCGCCTAGACTATCATTTGAGAGCAAACTGAAGAAATTTCATATTTTGTGAAAATGTGTCAGTGTCTCTTTAAACTTTTCAAGTGAAATTTCGGTTCATCCTTCATGTAAGAGTGCATGGAATTAGCCTAGCATTAAATCTTCTATAAGAGGATCAAAGGATTACAATGATTGTACAGCTTTATTCCGTAAAAGAGTCTTCACTCTAGTCTAACTCATGAATATCTTACACCAAGAACACACCGAAATTTCGGCACTGTGTAGTTCTTAGAGATGTTAAGTAAATGAGATTCAATCAAGGTCTTGAAGACTTTGTCAGGTAATTCAGGAAGGTGTTTTTACTGATCACTTGATCTGTGTCGCTCATACAACATGTGCATGTCGTGAAATATTTTCAACGGGACGTTATTACTCACATTTAGCAGACTTAACTGAAATAGTCTAATAAATAATTATTTTGGAAATGAGGCAAGGAAAGTTTTCATTTGTTCATAAGATATGTCTCTTTTAACATGTCTAAGTGGGTAAGATTAGCAAAGGATTATAGGGAAGTATACTGTTTTAATCATTAGAACCAGATGCACATGTCTATACACTTTCCAACCCGTATGAACCAATTTACAAATCTCACCGCTGTTAATTTACATCCTTTCCTTTCTCAAAATGCTCAATGATGACAAGTGGCCTCATCAGGATTTGTAATATTTGTGATAATTCTCTAAATATCACATTTATCTTATTGTACTACATTTCTTCATAATTATTGAAAATTGTATTTTGCTGTATTCTATAATTATTTAAATTGTATTTTGCTGTATTGTGTGATGTGATGAACAGATAAATAAATATTGAAGATTGAAGATTAGCAGGTCAATGCTCACCTTGCTCACCTTTCGCCACCTCTGTCCTTACGGGTGACGGGTTTCTGCCGGATAGCCAGATCGACCAGCCCCTTCCATCGCGCACGGTCTTGGGTGTCATCTCTCTTCAGTCCACACCATCTCATGTCAGCTTCAAGGGTGTCGTTCCTGTGGTGTTTCGGTCTTCCTCTCCTCCTCTGTCCACCAACTTTCATCTCAAATGTCTTCCTGGTGCCCTCCTGCTCTCGTCTACGACATGCATGACCATACCAACCCAGCCTTTTCTTTCTCATTAGGTCCTGGAATGCTATCACATCTGCTTCCTCTCTTATGTCTTTATTTGTTTGGTGTTCTTGCAGGCTGATGCCAAGGCAGTACCTCATCATTCGCAAGGTTTAAAATTTTGCTTGATACATTGATGGGTGATGAACTTTGTCATCAGTGTATGATGTGTATAATTATAATTATGAATTTATCAGTATATCTTTTGAAGCTGTTTTTTGTAGATGCGTGTTTTCTATGTGTATTGTTGCAATCAATTGGTTTATCTTGTTTTATACATGGATGGGTGATGATCTGGTTCATCAGTGTATGATGTGTATCTTTTTATAATTGTTGTATTTGACTTGATTGAAATGAAGTTTTAATATTGCGTGCGTCGTATATTGATATATAATATTTTTATCTTAATGACACGATATGACACACTTGTTTTGACTTGTCGTTAAATTTTAATACTCACTCACTCATATGTATGCTTACTTTGGCGCCCATCATTGCCAAATAAATAACAATTTTGCTTGCATGAATGGCGACAAACCCCTTGATTTGTGGAGATTTTATAAAATTTCAGTTATGCTGTCATTATGACGTTATATTGTTAAAACTTGATATGTTTGGGCTTCATTTGAAGAAAGAATATATGTAGCTCCACATTGAGGTCCTTGGGCTACCGCTGGACAATTAACCGTCGTCTACCGCAAGGAGTGGTTACCACGTTACCACATTTTACGCAACCTTTTCAAGCAAAAATAAACATCCAACAGGGTATAGGTACGATCCAGGGTGACCCCAAAGTAATCGATAGGGGGTGGCAACCATCCCCGTTTAGGAGAAAAGTACCAACATGCGTAGTACGACACAAGAATATCGCAGACACTTGAATTTGGTACCAATATATAGCTATGGTCCTCCTCTTTCCATTGATACCAACTTGCATAGAATTACGTCAGAATTTGAAAATGGAGAGACGCTCTGGGGAAGAAAGGAAAAAGTGTCAATGTCAAAGACGGAGTACATAAGGTAGTGTCGAGATGCAATCCCACTTGAATCCAGAGGTCACGAGTTTCAAGTACCGGCTGCATAGGGATAGAGCCGAAAGTGGGTGCTGAAATAAACAAGTGAACTCAGGGTGGATGAAACAACTGGAAGAAAGTATCAGAAGTCCTATGTGACCATCTAGAGTGAAAGGGAAAGTCTATAAAACAGTTGTGCAGCCAGTCATTATGTAATACCGTAAAGCTACTACCACTGTCCAGTCATCATGCCAGAAATTGGAAGTGACAGAAGTAAATATGTTGAAATGGCTATGCGGTCACATTAGAAAAGACCGTGGGAGAAATGATGAGATCCGATAGAAGCTTCAGACAGAAATGCTCAGGTCTTAGATGGTTTGGTCATGTGAAGAGGAAAAGATACGGTTTATGGGGAAGAAATACATTTGAGATGTACCACCCGGAAAAACGACTAGGAGAGGTAGAACCAAAACAGAGGATGGGTGGACTGTGTGAATAATAATATGCAGACTAGATATGGTGCGTTGATTGGCCATAACAGGGCATAGCTGGAGAAGGATGGTTTCTGCCACAGCGACCCCATCCAACAAATGGGGAACTCTAGAAGAAGAGGAAGAATCTCTGCATCGACACAAGCTTACCCAGTGTGCGTGTATTTGTGTATACTTGCATATCATAACGTCCCGTTAGTGGTGAGCCAGGCATGTGGTCGGTACCAATGGGGGGGGGGCAAAGCCAAAGAGGCATGTATACCAGGGCTACCTAATACTATGACATACACGAAAAATGTATGAGGCCATGCTGTACGGGTTTAGCTTAAGCGATATAGGGGCTCGCAAAAGATGATACAGGGTGTTTTGTCAGTATAAACATTGAGAAAAAGGGCCAATGTTGTGACTTGCATACCAAAATGTTCGTATGATCACAGGATTAAAAAATGTATAGTTTGTGCTATATCGGACTTAACCTTAAGGGTTATAAGTTGAAAACCGTTATTGTAGGTCAAAGTTAAATTTAGCTTTCTACAGGGGTCAAAAATAATAAAAAACCGCTAAATTTCATGGAAATGGTCTTCATATGTTTGATATATGAAAACAATACTATTAAACTTCAAAACCCACCTAACAAAATCACGGAGCGGAACCCCTGCCTGGGTTCGTGAAATTGGCCCTAGATCTGAAAAAGAAACAACACTTTTTGCGGTGATTGGCGATTCCTCTAGGACGTTAGGGATAAACTTCCGAGGACCTAACACCAAAAGAAGAACTTCTTCACAACAAAGGTCCTGGTAGTATAATGGGCTTTATTCTGTGATTGGCTACGACCGAGGAGGGATGCGGTTTCCTTTGAAGTCCTCAGAAGTATAACAAAAGTGTGGGTGTGTATGAGTGGTGGGGAGTGTGTGGCTTTATGTTTTTTTATGTTTTTTTTACAGAAATTAAATCCAGATATTTCTTACTAACATAGTGGGTAGTGCAAAAAGGTTAAAAAAAAAAAAAAAAAAAAAAAAAAAAAACCTCATTTGAGTGTTTTTAGTTCATTTGTGAAAGAAAAAAAAAATATTTTTACTAGTCGGACTGATCTTTGTAGGTCAGCTGAGAGGGTAAATTTGGGGGTAAAAACACCTAAAAACTTTTGTTACCTAGTTTAATTGTACACAGACCCGTTAAATATCTGAGTGTGAGTGGAACCCGTGGGGGCAACTCCGATACTGGTAGCCAGAGGCGTGAAAAAACCTTTTATGTGTGTTGGTAAAGGAATTCAAACATGAAATTGATTTTTCTCCAAAATTTGTTTTGACAAAAAGTAAGGAATTTCAAATATTGACACTTGTATAATACCCCTTTCAAAGTTCTAAATTTAAAAAAAAAAAAAAAACAAAAAACATACGCCTTTATCTTGACTTGCTGATTGTGAGACATTTTGTCTGGATGATGGGCAATTGAATTGCTAATTTGCGACTGTGGTTCGGTGGGTTTGTGCAAAAATGAAAGTCGTCGGGGAAACAGCGCCTTCACTGTCACATGGCAAGCAAAAACTAGTGGTTGCTTTAACTCTCTCCCTGCGGATTGCAGAGTGCACTCGACACACGCCTAATTTTTGTCCAATTTTGATTTTTTGGGTTCAAACATTTCAAAATTATTTATTTTCGTGAGCATATCAAATTAAGCATAAAAATGCATTGAAATGAGTCCAAACAAGCCATAGTCTTTGTTTTGGGGGGTTTTTTTAATGGTTCCCAAATGACCTGCAAATATTTTGCAAACTGTCTCAAAAGGGTCCTCTGACCGTATGTGTTATAACTTATACACAGTTTCCCAAGCACGGCGAGAGTTAGTTTAAAACAATTGGGAGGGCGCTAATAGAATCTTTCCGAATTTCACTTTACCTAGTTTCACCGTGTGGGTGTCAAACGGTGCCCATTACACCCTGCATAGGCCTACGAATGCGCACGCGTTTATGTGTTTCCTCTCTTTCCTCTTTTTCAATTTGGTATTTTATTTTTGCTGGGGAAAGGTGTGGTGTGAGAATGTGGGTGTGTGTGGGGGCGGGGGTGTGTGTGTGTGTGGGGTGGTGTGGGGTAGGGAGTGTGTTGTGTGTGGGTGTGGTAGGTTTGCGTTTGTGCAGCTCGCGCTTGCGTTGTAGTTGTGTGGACCTGCTCACGAAAACATTATTTTTGAAAGACTAGTGTTTTGGTATTTTGTGGAAATATCTGAGAGAAAAATAGATTTCTAAGACTAATAAAGCCCACATTCAGTACTTTTGAAATGATGAACGTTATGTTTGCTTTTAAATGTTTGCTTGGTTTGGAATAATATAAACAGGCTAGAAGGAGATTTTATTTGGTTGTCTTTTGGTTTGGGTTGTAAGGAAACTATGAAATTTTGCGGAGAGACCAAAACATTCGATTTGCGCCACCTTTAGCATTACAATACGAGGTGAGGGACTGACATTCCGACGTTATAGGCATAATCATTATGGCAAAGACAATTTCAGTTGGTATTGAATTCATTGATGGAGTTGTATTGATTGGTATTGATATCAGTTTGAATAAAAACGGTTATTGTATTTACGTATTTTATAATGCAAAATATTTCATAATTGAAATTGAAAATCACTCCATATCAATGTCTCAGTTCAGGAACATAATGAAAATTGCTCAGAGACGTTGTTTCACATCTCTAGAGTAATAATATTGCCCAATACGGTATAGACCCAGTGTCCATTAAATTGCTGAAACTAAAACTGAAGTTTTCTGTAAATAAAATTGCAAGGTTTTGTAAATTGGGGCGCTCTTCAGTAAATAAATGCATTCTGTAGGATTGTATTGTGAATTTCATTTGATCATTTTGTTGACAAATCCAAGAAAATTTAACTTACATACTTTAGCTTTCGCCATCCTATGGGTTCACTTTGATTTCCAAGTTTTGTTGGAGGTTAAGACCATTTAAAACTGTTTGTCTTACACCGCCCATCTGACTTGACTTTCTTATCTGGGACATTTATTTTTTCATCAGCATTTTCTTTGAAAGTGGATATTATTAATTTATATCCTGCAAGTATCTTCACGTTGCATCTTTGTGTGGCTCGAAATACCCAAACATGATTTTTTAAGTCTCTCCCAAAATAGGCATAACTTTTACCCGAAGTCCATGACACCAAGTAAACGTTTTCCGAAAGCGGTTTATACTTATAATCCAAAGCACTAATGTAAGCAGAAGAAACAATTCTTAACTATTTATTTTTTATTCTGAATGTAGGGTTGCTGACTCACACTGGAAACTTTGAAAGTATATTTCATTAGGGATACAAAAAAGGAAAACATTGAACAGGTTATGTGTTTCATATGCTGATATTGTCCTTAAACAGACGATTAGAATATGCCATCAATGGTTTAACGAATCCCACTAAAATGCCAAAACACTACATTATTCAGCACACTGACTTTGAAATGAAATGCATTTTTTTATGGGATATTGGATTGAAATACCAAAAAACGGGGGAAATCACCAGGGGGTATCCTTATTCGAAACAAAACTAATTGGACTGTTACAGCTTATCTATGGGAAATTGCCGTAATATGGTTAAAATTGTACTATACAATGATTGCCATTCAATACTAAAATAGACTGTCATGAAAGGCCTAACCTCGGGCTACGCCTGGTGGCTAGATTGGTGCTTGACGACTTTAGGACCAATTATGAGTGCAGACATTTGTGGCGTAAAATAAAACCGCTCTCTATGCTTGCGAGGATTTTAACGCTGCCTTCTAAAACAATGCCGCCTTAAGTCTACTAAATACCACGCTCAATAGAAAACATTGGGTTGAAGACATAATCAAATGCGTCATCGTGTTTCTTTGTGTTATTGCATTAGGTGCTTCTGCAAAACTGAAGTGCAAGGCCGTCGGTTGTGAAGTACTAGCGGTGAGTGAATTATTTGATTGTTTTCTGTACGGTGAACCGAAAGACAACAGCAATTAATTACTGAATGGACGAAAAGTGCTACGCACCCGAAGTAGAAGAGAAGCCATCGACAATGTCAGCATTGTGACATATCAAGCTAAGATAAAAGCGCGTCCGGAATTTCATTTGAAGGAAGTTGTCTGCTCCGAGACGCGCGAGCATGGAAAATGTTCCAAATATCCGTTGCTGATGAGTCCCGTGTGCATGAGATGTGCCCTACGTTACTCTTCACAGCCATTTACTAGACCATCAGAATAGCAAAAAAGTGAGGGTAGTCTTTTGCTACCCCGGCACTTTCGCTAGGGGGTGTTCAAATGGCCGCCAAATGCCATTTAACACCATATAATGGCATTCTTATAGCCCACTGATGGGTGAAATGGCCCAGTTGTAGTGTTTTCTATTTTTTTATGTTAAATGTAATAGCGGGTCAGCTCACCAATTAAAATATTCCTTATTGAGGGCGGCTTTTTAAAATGGCCGCCAAATGCTATTTAACACTTATGATGTATAATTAGCCATAATGGTCAGTTTTTCAGTTTGGTGTTTCGATATTTGTGATGTCCATATGTCCAGTGGTAAAGGAAAAACGCCCTAAATTAAATGTATTCGTACTGGAGGGCTGCTTTTCAACATGCAGCCAATGCAATTAGACACCTATAATGGATGTTTTTAATAGCCCAAAAAAAAAAATGGGGCGACGGAAATGACCCATTTTTAGTGTTTTTGCTCTATATTTGATATGTCAACGGATAGAGGGGTCACATGCACAAACTTAAAAGGATTCCGAATGGAGGACGTTTCAAAAATGGCCTCCAAGTGCGATTTTAGCACCTTTATAATATGTTTTTAATATTCCAAAAAGGGTGAAACGACCCTAGTTTTTCAGTGTGTTTCCTATTTTTTCTTCCATCATTTGTTGAGTTATTCAGTACCTTAAGGCTAATGGCAGTTCATTTTTTCTTTTTCTTACAGTAATTTTTATTGATATACATGATTTCTAGTCTGTTCAGTTTAATGGTTTGTGACGATTTATCCAGCACAATGACTGTATTGGTGAATACCAAATACAAGTGATGATAAGGGTTGTTGGGCCTTGCCAGCTGCCACCTCCGAAGATGCAATAGGTGTGACGATTTCATGATGGCAGCATACTAATAATTGACAATCGGGATGTATAAGCATCTCAAGGAGGAGGAGAAAATTCCACACAACATAATATGGACTTGATGACAGCCAATGTCTGAAGTGTGAAGGAAAAATTCTGCAGCACATGTGGGATGG
>JAMKCH010053398.1:0-10119 GCA_023653785.1 Ophioderma brevispina
TAATTACTTCAAAAATTCGATCATATTGAAATTGTTTAAATTTACTTTTTTTTTCCTTCATAATAATATCTGGAATTAATTATGATGAACTCCAAAATTTGCATTTTTTTATGCTTTTTTCTTCCATCTTACTGTAGTGCCTGTCAAGTCATTATTTTAGGTGTTTTTCAATTGCTTTGTGATGCACAAATATCTCATTTCAACAGTGAGATTTTTAAATACGTCAGATTTCCCCCAGTGGGTGGCTGTACTTTATGCCCAGATTGCCATTTGCTTTTTATTTAGGATTTGGTATTGGATGTGTTATTTTTTCTCTTCAACATGGAGAGACAACAAGACATGAAGGTAAATACATCTGGATCTTTAGATGCAGAAAGCAAGTATATTTCGTTGTTTATTATTTTTTCTTTCTTATTTAGCCTGGGTAGTCTTGTGTTCAGACACTGCTGTTCGCCGTGATGATCAGGTTCCAGATAGCTTGGGACCCTACTCTTATTGAAACTGGTTGCGATTACTATGGCTAACATGAGGTGTGCATGGGACGAGACATCAGCTTTGACCGTTCCCTCTGAAGACATATATTTTCATGGTTCATTTACCAAAGCTCAAATGAACCACGAGGAGACGGCAGTTATCGGCAAGTCCCCCAAGTACTATTGTCACCTAAAAATTGTTGGACAGGTCATTTTACATGGGTTTTCTCAAATACAATAGGCAAACAGCCTTGCTATTGTCCACATTAATTCCTGGACGTCTGCAGTTCAAATCGCTGGAAACCAGGCACACATTATATCATAATGAAATTCAATTCAATGCGTGCCATCAATGTTAAGGTTTATACATTTTCTGTGGTCTGCGCTTTCTTAAAAGAGATAAAGTAACACGTACACCGACTTTTTTGTAGCACACAATTCAATCAATGATTTGGGATGCTTTTTAAAATTGGTGCGGATTTTGCTGATAAAACCTGTTCAGAGACCCCGCTTTTTCAAACTGTAAAATTCGTGCGCTTCTATTCTAATTTGGTTGTTTTTAGCCCCCAAACACTTTCATGGCATCGTAGACCAACTTTAGATATGTAGTTGACATTCCCCACCAATAATACAATATTTTAGTAATTAATTCGGTATTTTGGACCTCAAATCAGGACCTTTTCCAGAAGCGTTTTCGACCAGCCATTGAGGTCACAACAACAACTCTACATCAATGTAATTGTCTTCTTGTGTGAACAAAGAAAATAAAGCATGTTGGCCGTGACCTCTGATTGACTGACGATTTTCCCCAGTTTCAATCAATATTTCAAGAGATTTACACAAGTCAAAGCCAGGAAACAAATCTCTTTATTTAAGGCCTAACATTACCGAAAAAAAAAAAATCCTACCTTAAAGTCAAAAATAAAAAGATTTGTTACATGTAATACTTTTGATGGGGGTACATGAACTCTTTTCACAACATTGAAATCTTGATTAAAATAATTTAAGATCCGTGCATAAAAACATATCAAAATTTCATAGTTAAAAGGGATCACGGTATATGATTGTACTCAACTTATTGGCAATAATGGAGTAATATTTTAAAAGATGGGGTTAAACCATAAATTAAAAATTTGTTGGTTTTGTATGATCTGTCCAGATGGTGTTTTTGTAATCATTCCCATGATGCATAGCAATGTTCCCATACTGAACTGTACTAAACACATGTCAGTACTTAGGGGATAAAAAGTGTCCCAACAGTTTAAGAACCACAAGACATTTCACAATCATGCAAACAATTTCCCTAAGTACTAGGTACCTTGTGGCCTAAAATTAGCATGGTAAATTTCAGGGTTTTTATGTGTGTAAGAATAGGATTTTTATGTGATCACATTGACCCTAAGACCAACTGCAGATTTGAGTTAAAATTTCCCAAAAACTGATGCATTGTGTATTGACCTCAAAACACCCTGTGGAATCTGTCATTATGCAAGCCCCCCCACTCCCCTCGCCGCTCTCTGTTAGCCACATTTTTTTCATTCGCAGCTCTTGCTGCTAGTTTTTTTGGTAATTTGATATTCAGTTCCGCAACATTTAAACCAGGATTACTAAAACCCCAATTGATCTTTTCCAGATACAATACGTTTTAAAGGTGCGTAAATTTTTGTGGTTCCCCAAATGGGGAAATAACTGCCTATTTTCCTCTCCTATGTTGTATTATTGCAACAGTATAACTAAGAGGCCAGTAAAGGCATGAGCCTTAGGCCTCATTCAAAACTTGACTCCACAGTCACGCTGAATTGAACCAAAATGCCTTATACTGTTACTAATCAAACCACCAGCAGATTGTGATGTGAACCAAGTCCCTTATTTGAAGAGCTAGATGCAAAAGGGCTTACCTCCATTTTGCCCTTTCGAGAAAAAGAGGAACAACGATATGGTGTCAGTAAGGGGGATAAATGATTGCATATTAAGTGATTTTTAGAACCAGTGTAATACACTATAAAAACTGTCTACTAGAGTGTGGGCCTGACATTTTCGATCCTAGCCGGATCTCATCAAAACGCAAACTCTATAACAAAGGTAAGATCGTGAAATGTCATCTTTATTTTTTCTTAATAATTACTTTTATTAATTGGAAGAGTGGATGTAAGCCCTTTTGCAAACAACTATTTGACCCCTTTGTCTAAAAACCACCTTGTGATGAAAAATTGATTCATCTCTTGCACCATTATCACCTTCAACTAATGTTTAAAATCAAAAGAATTAATTACTATCTCGTTTTATTTTTAAATTATGAACCAGTTAATTAAATTGGTCAAAATGCTATTTTCTGTCTGTCATTTTTAAGTTTTTTCCGAAACAGCAATTTTGTTAGTAGAATTAGTTTTTTTCCCACGCTGACTTAAAAACATTTTAATTTTGGTTTAAAAAAAGTTAATCGAACATTAAAGACCTCATAAAACCATCAAAATAGAAAAAACAATATATTTTTTTCTGAGATTTTAAGCCTTTTTTAAATCAAATTTCCCCGGAAATTCCCGAAGATTTCCGAAAGGGAAAAATACGATATCTCAAGAAGGGAATGGAGGATGAAAGTCAAACACGCAATCAAATGTGGATTTTTATTGGCATTATAAAACGGTAATACTAATAACTCAATTTCGGCAAAAAATGGATTGTAAGCCCTTTGCTACACTTCTTCATTTTATTTTTCCATTTCAAAGAATACCCCCGGGTGGAGCTCCCGAACCCCAGTCCTTCACACAGTCCACCCCTTCAATCATCAACCCCTCACAACAGCCGCCACAATGGCTCTCCCCGTCCTTCCTGAACTCAGCGTACAACTACGCTCCTACCCACAAGGCCCTATTGGTGTGCAGGAGGAGTGCTTCAAGAGGGGGGGCCACTCTACCGCAGCCTCAAGTGGCCTGGGCTAGGTTTAGAGCTGACAACAGCCCAAGCAGAGTGAGGGAGTCTGGGGTTAGAGGCTGCTATGCCAAGTCACAGACAAATATGGTTGATAGGTGAGTTCTTAAAGTGACAGAGAAGATATTTCTTTCTTAGGATAGATTTCTCTCATCTGTAATTTGATCATGTAGAACACTGCTTATAAAGTTTTCAAGGGTTTATGGGACAAATGAGTAAAAAGAAAACCAAAACTATGTTTTTGAACTGTCTGCTATTGTAATTGTATATAAAAAGCATCTTTAAATGATCTGTCATGCCTGAACAGAACATACTAAACATTGTCTTATACTAAGATGGCAATATTCCTTATTCCTTCAGGTGGTGATCTAATACATTGGGTAAGCATCCAATATGCAAAAAAGGTTAGAAAATGGACTATGTACTTAATGGTACCTTACCAATTCTTCATTAGGCATTACTGTTTGATTACAAAAATGTGGAGTTATTTTTCTGAAAAAACATTTTCTATTATTCTTAAAAATTTGTATTTTGCTTTAAAGCGTTGATATTTTATTGGAACCTGATGGGGTATGTGACAATAATTGGGGCTTGTGGGTTTATTTTCCTGAAAAAAATTCGGTCTATTATTAAACAACTTGGTATGTTACTTAAAGTTGATATTTTATTGGAACCTGATTGGGTTCAGTGTGACAATATGGGCTTGTGGATTGTATTTTCTTTTTCCTGAAAAACATTTTCTGTAATTTTAACAAATTGGTATGTTACTTAAAGTTGATATTTTATTGGAACCTGATTGGCTATGTGACAATATTGGGCACCACTTCTAGTTTTGGAAAGGGCCAAAATGTGTTTTAAAATGTAGAGTTTTCTGCCATTTGGCCCCTGAAAATGGGTCTTGGACAGCTAGGTCTTCCCAATCTTAAGATCCTGGGCCATACCAAGAAAGGTTGATTTTTTCAATTCAGTTCACATATGATCAGGTTTCGCTGGCCAAAAATCTCAAGGGTCCCGGTCATTTTGTCCAGACCCCTTCCACCTGCAAAACCCAAATCTAAGGGGTCCAAAACGAAATTTTAAGGTTTGAAAATTATATGTAATAATGGGTGAATTTAATGCCCTGCACCTTATAATGACTGCATAGGCCCTAATTTATTGCCAAACTGGAAGAATTATATGCAGTAGTGATCATCTGGAGTCAGTTTTCAGTCCTCTTTAGAGATGAGCACATCGACTAGATTATGGTACCACATCTCTGGTTGTAGCCCCTCGGGTCAATAACTTTGAGATGTGGGCATTAGTATTCAACAGAACTCCACAACGCTAACGTGTGACAATGGGTGACAGGAGACAACAAAAATTAAGAAATTTCTCAACAATATGCTCCACTTACCGATATCACAAGGACGAATAAACGGCTTGTTACCAATGTTTCTACTCGTTTATGAACTATCCCTTACTGCCAAGAAAAATCGGCGAAATTTTAAATCCCGGTGTCAGCTATACACATCGGTTCACATGTCTTGTTAACAAAATAGTGCGATAGCACATGCTCGGAAATGTCCGGAGATTTCAGTCACATGATTGTAATCTCCTCCCAACACGCAATACAGTGTTTGTGCGTGTGGTGTAACACAATAAGCGTGCGGGCCGGTACTGCAAGCGACTCGTTTTCTGGTCTCGACGTCTATCCCAACAAAAATGTTGATCATCGGACAATCTACACTGAAGTAAACACGTTTTCCAGAAGTTTTCCACTCTTTTGCGATGTGCAATGGACTCTAAAATAATATAGTGGGACATATTGGATGGCTGAGAGCCTACTACTACATGTGGAGGCAGTATTGAAACGGTAGTGCCGCTGATATGGGACTTTTGCATTACCCAAAATTTTATGTCTTGTTTCAGCAGGCCTGGATAGCTTTCGTAAGTACATACTTTTCGGCCACTAACATCACTCTAGACTGGACTTCAGTTCACGATTGACTTAATTGGAAACAAAAAAAATTAGAGTTGGGATTCTAATTTCGTATTCTCAATATATTTGTACTTAATAGAAACGCAGACACTAGGAGGCTTTAAACAATCAAGAATCAAGTGTATTTAACACACAAATGCCCAAATATGGCGAAATGTTCTGCCAATCTGCACGTCAGAACGCCCTGCCGAATTCGCACCCTGGCCACAGAGAAATCTCTACCCTCCATCAGTGCTAAACACTAAGTTTTTATTCAATTTTTTAAAATATAGCTACTAAATAACATGCTCCTCATGAAATTTCGAACTGGCAGACGTACTGTATACTTTGTGCCTACTTTAATTGCTAGCTTTGCCATAGCTAGCTGCCAGCAAACTGTACAAGTGACTGTGGCCATGGTTTTGCCCAGTGATAAAACAATGAGATTGCTTGTGTAACTTGCAATTACAATCACTTGTACAAATGCCACACACAGGCCAAACATAGAATTTTATGTATGAGTACCTATGATATCCTGTCCAGAGCTTGATATTTTTAGTAATTCACAACGCACATGTGCACTGTTGGAGGTCGCGCTATCGGGGTCAAGTTAAACAATTTCACTGAATACTTCAATTACGCTACTGAGAATTGAGGATCGCTATCATTTTCAACGACTTAGCGATCTAGTAGTTGTGTTTAAGAGTTATTTTTTCCTTTTTGTTATCGTATTTTGTGGAGCATTTTAAAAATATGTAACACTGAAATGGCGATCGATACTTGGAAGACTGTATTTTATGTGTTTCAGTCCAGCTGAATTTCCTTTGCATACGCTTTATTTTTTTTCATGGACGCAATAAGCCAAGCTCAAAGTTTATTTTCAGCGTCTAGAATCGGCACAGAGTTTTTAAATGGACTTTTTTGAGCATAATAATCATTTCAGATAAAATCAAAGTGAAATTTGTTTCCTATTTATCCAGAATCACCCATTATTGCTTTTAATAATAATGATATAAATGTGTTTAGGTTGATGCTGCAGACCATTTTCTATAGCACCTCTAGCTACAGATTAAACCCACGCCAACCAGGAGATCCTTACATTAGCTAGGGCATGATGCTCCCCTGGACCTGATCCACAATGCTGGGGAGTCACTATTAGTTACTCAAGCTAAAGAATTTTATACCTGTATTAAGAAGTCAGATTAGTTCTTTTTCCAGAGACCTCTGAGCAAGGATGCTGAAACTAGAAATTTAACGGAAAATGCGGGGTCGTGCTTTTCTCGCTTTGCCATTATTTTCTCCTTTTCTGGTTGAGTTAATGGCTGTATGAACTTAAAGGGACAGTATGGCATTGAAGACAAGTAGTCAAACATACTAAAAATGAACTTTCATAAAATCACTTCAGCTTAAAAAATAATTTGGACAATTATATTGCATGGAACTTAATACGAACTAATAATCATATTCTTTAATCCTGTAACACAACGGAGCATATGGGAGCCTCGTACAAGTGTACGCATTCTGTAATGCCCGAACTTGCGCGTGAGTGACCTAGTGAGGCTGACCAATCATGCTGCTCTATACCATGGTCTTCATGGCCGCTAGAGACACTGCTTCCTGGAAAGAAATGCATTAAGCGGTGTGTTGGTCGTTCGTGTTTCAGAATTAAAAAAGATCAGATTATAACTGATATTATCTTCATCGTAGTTTGACTTGCCTGTCAGCCCAGGGCATTGACGTTATTTTCATCTGTCCATGCTTTTTTGATGCAGGCATTAACCCACATGCAATTAATGCTGCAGTTGTTTAATCCACCTAGCATCCATCCGTTCAATTCTTTGAAGCAGAGCTTAAAGAATGTTTTTTACGATAGATGGGTCCCATCTTCCTCAATTTAATCATAAACTTGTAATTTCTAGTATCACAAATGCCATTTTGGGTCATTTAATCAGTTTTAATTAAAGTTTGTGAGGGGTTAAGACACCTCCAAAAGTAAATCTGGTACAAAGAAATGTAGATGTTTAACCTAAAACCACTTTTTCTTACTGCAACATTACATTTTGATGGACACAATAGTTCTATGCCAAAAATGTAACATTTGCACAAACAAGGTGATTTTTGACCTCTTTTGTGAGAGGATTTGATTTTTTGCATATTATTAATGTACATGTATTTTAGGACATTTATTCCTATCAAGCCAATTTTTCAAACACTCCTGTTTTCAGATCAATTTTACAAACAAAATACAACTGTTTGAATAAAACATAAAAAAAATATGTACAAAAATGGGAAAATTGTGTCCAAAAAGTGTAGCAATCACCCCTCAAAATCTCATATTTGAAAACTACTTGTTGTAGGCACTCAAATTTCCTACCATGATTTGCTTTTGTGAATTTCATGAGTTAAATAGGTAAAACATCTGAAAAAAGTGGCCAACAAAAATTTCTAAAAAAATGTGTTTTCTAGATAAAGCCAAATTACGGGCCCCTCTCTCATAACCGTGCCGAATAATTCTCCCATGATTTTCAAATATGCAAAGAAAACCAAAACACTGCCACTTTAATTTTCAATTTTCATTGTTGTTTTTGTCAATTCGACTGCTGATATTGACTAAACTCAATATCCCTATCTATGTTTATTTTCTCTGAATCAGCTAAGCCAGGTGCCTCGTGCAAATTTTGAAACTGTTGATGGAAGGAAGTCCTTGTCTTATGAAAGTAAATTTTCTTTTATCTTATGTAGTAGTGGTAACAATTGAATTACAAATTTATATATCTTAAAAGCACCATAAAATGCTGGAAGTCAAAGATGCCCAAACAGGCCTAATTTTTACTTGCATAATTTTCAGAAAATGTACAATTTAATGTATTTACATTGTCAAAACAAAAAGTTCAATTGTTCTCAGAGGCCCAAAAGAACGGCAGTTTGTACATTGTTTTGTTTAATTTTTTTTTACATTTTGAGCACCAAAATTCAATCAACTTGTGCTTTTGGTATGCAGCATTTTCAAAAAAAATTGTCCAAAACAAAGGCATATTACTTGTCCATTCAATTGCTAAGTACCCTCGGTTTTTGAATTAATATTAGAGATGGTATTGGTGTCTGTGAAAAATTGTAAAAGAAAAGTTGGTATTCATCTAATTACCCCAACAAGATTTTTGGGGGGCTTTAGGTGCAAATGCCTGTGAAAAGTATTTCTTTCTTCACACCCAATCTATTCAATTTTCTGCGAGTTTTTTGGCCATCATCGGCAAGGATCGGCACAACAGCAGCCGAATATTCGTAATGAACATAAACTTTTCAGGAATGTTTCCATTTATAAGATAGGTGGAGTAAACGTTGGTGTATCCCTTGGTGTAAGACTGGGATGAAAGAAATCATACGCCCTATGAATAAAGCCCATAAACACCATCAACTCTATATTGTTTTTTATATTTTTTGTGCAGAAATTACTGAAGGAGTAACCAAATCGTTGCATCGCTCTTTGAGAGTAGAAGACATGGTCGATATCATGAACAATGCCTAATGTATAAATAGGGTCGATTTTATTTCCTCCGGGATTTTTATTCCTGGGCAATAAAGTATGTAACTTTTCAAACTTTCAAAGAAATACAAATAGCATCTCATTCTTTGTATTATGTCCTTTTAAAGAGAAGATGACAAAATCTGTTGCAAGTCATTGTCCGACCAAGTTCTTCTTGGTTCCGCCGATATTGATCGCATTTGGTATCGCCCACAGTCAGATATTCTCTATCCTCCCCGACTCTCGTATTTATAATACCCAAAGACCACCTCACAATGTCAATTTGATTAAGGTTGATGCCCGATTTAAGGATATAAAAGTTTTTCAATCTTGATAGATTGTCCTTCACCCCAAACCCTATCTGTAAAGTTTCGTCAGCGCGATATTTCAAATCCGTTTTGGCTTGCAGAGCCTAAAAACGTGAATTTGCAAGCCACTATAGAGTACTTACTGCGTAAATGTATGGGGTCGACCAAATTGTGGCACATTTTCGCTCCTACCTTCCAAACCAAATTATCCTTTTTTTTTGCCCTAATTTCACAGGGTAATGAGAAAAATAGTAGCTTGTCTTCTCTTGATACCAAATAATGACACTTCCGGTAAAATCTGTCTGGGGCTTCTGGGGACGAGGCTATTAGCGATCGGGCAAGGACCTTTACTGGTACCACCAGACGTGTTGACAGCTATTATGCAACTTGAGGGGAAAGGGTAAATTTTCAATAGAATTTGTAAGGTAACTTCCAGTTATAGGTTTTGAATTTAAAAATCCTGTTGGGTAATTTCGTGATTACAACTTTTCTTCACATTTTTTTCCCGCCACCTGTTACCCCTTCTCTAATATTAATAAAAAAAAACCGAAGTCTAAGCAAATTGAATGGACTGTATTTAACCAAATTTCCAGTAAAAAAAATAAAGTTAGGAATGGCTATTGTCATAATTTTTGATTGGTTGTTTATTTTTAAAAACTATTTTAAAAATAAAATATAGCAAATATATCCCAACCTTTTAAACATTTCAATTGTTTGAGTTTTGATTCAAAAATCAATCGGGATTAAGTATACCGACATTTGCACATCCTTTTTTCAGTTTTCAAGAGTTTCTTTTCTATCTCGAAAAGCTGATGAGGAAAGCTTCGGCCGAGCAAATGGTATTGTCCATGGTTTGATTGCGGTGTGTTCCTTTGTCTAGACATCCTGACTAGCTTCTTTAATCATTTGGGCTTTCCTCATTTGTTGCAT
>JAMKCH010053399.1:0-10135 GCA_023653785.1 Ophioderma brevispina
ATTTCAAAAATGTTTGGGATTAGAGAAGAACTACCAGCATGCCACCTGTATTAATTACCACCTCATTCTCTATCTTAAATTTTAGATCCAGATGTAAGTTTCAAAAAATGATCCCGTCCCCTTTCAGCATCAGGCTTCTCCTTAATTGGTTAAAATGACATTTACAACTGAGTACAGAATTGCACAAAATGAATGATCAACTGGACAAAACCTTTTAAGAAATTTTCCTTTCAATAATTGATGATGAATGATTTAAATTATTTAATTTGATTTCTTGTACTTTTTGTTTTCTTTTGGTAAGGTCAGTAATTTTTAACTTGGTACAGCAGTCGTGGCATTTGTTTTTTGTTTGTATGTGACCTGTGTTCGTGTTCTTTTGTCTTTGTGCTCTATGTTTTTGTGTTGTGTGTGTTTTGTTTTGGTCCTTTGTTTTTCGAGCATTTGTAAAAGGTGAGCCAACCGGTAATATATTCTGATTTTGCTGGCACTCTCTTTGCCTCACATATTAGTCTCTGGCTTTCCTTATTTTTGCCTCACTGTGATTGCTTGGACACTTTTTTTTTTTTTGCTTAATAAAGCACTGATTTTGATGCGAAACAAAAATCATTGAAAAGGGTTTTCAAACTAACTTGGAAAACCTAATAAGCATTGTTAATTAATTATGTATGTGTGACATATATATCAGCAAAAAAAATGGCTTTTGGTTCTTGATCGTTTAAAATATTCTCAGATTCCTTCCGTTATGGCCCGAAATGGGGGGGGGGGCCATGGGACCCACACTAATTAACTCAATAACGGCTTGGCCGACCTTTTTTGGTATGAAAAGAGGCGCATTTCAAAGTCATACATCCAACAAAGATCGCCCCAGAAATCCCACTGTAAAGCGGCCAGTGGCGCAAACAATTTTGAGGGTCCCTGGGACCCCCCGGTCCCCTAAAAGTGGTTAAGGACCTAATTAAAAGTAGTAAATCCTTGGATTGTTCCATCTTGCATTGTAACTCTGACCTACTTTTCATCATGATTCCTCTCTCTCTCTGGTGCAATAAATGGGCGGCCTTTTAAAATTATCTATCAGAGACACACTATCGGCAACAGAGAGAGTTTCTTCTTCACAGTCCCCTTAAATAGAGTTAATTTTGTAGACTTGTGTGTAGAATTGTTCTTTACCCCTCGTTTACCAAGAACTTCGCTCCTGTGCGCTAAATGCAAAAACTTTCGCAAAAAGCGTCTAAGTAATCGTTCTCGTCATACACCTTCACCGGGTAAGGGTTATGCGCGTCAAAGTCGAAGGGCGGGGTATGTTGCCACCCAAGGATATTTTATGGTGCATTTTTGAAAATATTATTGCACAGTATGGCTCTAAACCTCTATGGTTATGTAAAACTAGCAATTTGCCATCAATTTAGAGCTGAAAACCGCATGAAAATCTGATTATCTTAGTTTTGTTTAGCGCAAAATTGCGCCTATTTTTGTGGAAAATGCCAATGTTATCAATGGAAAGAGGGAGGACCATAGTGTATCCACTGGCATCAAATCATAAGCGCGGGTGCTTTATAACGAATTCCCGAGGGGTGGTAACCTCCCCCCCGGTAAACCGTGTTACAAAAAAAACTTCGTATAACACATTCCTGCAATTCGCCAGGCTAACCTATTCGCTCGTGCATTAAATTTAAGGGACGCCTCCATAACAGCGGATGCAGATTTATGAACGAAGTCCGATTTTAGATTCAGGAGGAAACCGAATATATCGGAGAAAACCTGCGAGGGCGGAACTATTAGGATCGGCAACGAAATTCACATACGACACTGGGATCGAACCCTGTCGCATTTTGTGAAATGTGAGCGGCTCGACCGCTACACCAACTTCGCCCTCCTTAAAGTAAACAGTAATTCAAAATAACTAACTGTAATACGATAACTGTAAACGTGACGTCCACACATAAAACCAACGTATTCAACTTTTTATATTCTCTTTTTATTACATTCTGATCTTTGTTCCCTGAATCGGAACATTAATTCTTGTCAGGATACCTTTCTCAGTCTTATATGTTTTAACGACGGATCACCGGCTACTCTCGCTTAATGGAGGGGGGGGGTAATGAACAGGGAACTTTTCCTTAATTGTCCAAGAAGTGGTAAAATACATGTTACCATCATATTGAGCCCATTTCACAAATTTTTTTTTAAAATTTTACTCTTGTTGCCATGGTAACCACGCAATCCCAGCAAATGCTACGTGATGCATATTTCCATGGCACGTAACCCCAAACATCAGAATTACTCATTATGTAACCAGGAATTTAGTGTGGTTAATCACATCCCTATCTAGGAGTGCACCTTCAAGACAACTTAAGTTGGAACACACATGTTGGTCATGTTACATCAAAAGCCATCAGAATGCTTGGTTTTTTGGCGAGACGAAACTTGTCAGCATGCCCTGAAAAATTGACGAAACAGCTACAAAAGCCTTGTCAGGCCACATACTGAATAAGCCTGTGCCGCATGGGATCCATTGTATGAAAAGAACATCAAGGATATGAAAGAATCAACGGAGTGACGCGGATTTGTTAAAGTCTAACTATGAGAGATCAAGGAACTGTACCAAAAGCTGCTAAAAAGAACTTGATTGGCAGGGACAAATAGAGGAATGAGGAGGAAAAACACCAGACTTGCTTCATGTATAAGATCAAACAATTAATCTCATCGACATTCCCAGCGTTGCTACATAGACAGCAACCCGACTGTCTCGTCCTAAAAACTCAAAGGTTACAACACCAAAAAACTAGACTGAACTTGCACAAACAATCATTTTCCCCGAACAATACCTGAGTGGCATAGTCTGAATGGAAGAACAATAATTAAATCAAAGAGTTTGACATCTTCACGAACAACATCAAATGCCAGTAACTGAACAGCAAACCCCCCGCACAAGCTTGGCATTATACCCAGATGGAGTCCTGCCAATATATGAATTGAAGTTGAAGTTGAGGCCTCTGATTGGCTAAACACTCGAACGAATGTACTGATAAATAAACAAGCTACTGGGACGAAATTTGGGTGACATGTGCAGGGTGTTAATACGCAGTGAACCATGAAACCGAGTTTTTAATACCGTTGCCATGGGAACCGGCAATCTCCAATGACATAATTTCATGGCGTAATTGAATTAGAACCACAATTTAAAATTAAACTAAAGTATGTTGTTATAAAAAGTCAGATCATTATAGGGTACACGGATATTTGATTCGGTTTGCAGGGGGATTTCATGACGCAGTGCATACCGCACGTATGTGTCTGAATATACATATAAAACAGACACTGAGAATATCAATTAGTCAAAAAGTGTCTTTATTGGACTAAGTAAAAATTAGTTGTTTTATATAATAATATGTAACTTCAATGCTGAAAAACATTTTGGCTATGCTGGAAGAAACCTCCCGTATTTCTAAAATAGTTTTAATATTTCATTACCTCTAAATTTACACTTAAAGTGACAAATTAATGACTGACGAATTTAATTTGTCAAATTACAATTTATTGACTTATTAAAGACGACCTAGACTCGTCAAATGATAGGAATATTTGGCAACGCCACAAAAATGATGATTAAGTACACATTGGTCATTTGACTTAATTGTCTTTGACGAATTTTGTTATATTAGTTTCGAATATTTGCAATATTTAATCGGATATCTTAAAAAGCAATCCTTTAATTCGAACCACTTTTTAGCACTATTTTGGAGTATAGAAAAAAATAATATGCATGACTAATATTAATTAGTCAATAAGAATTTTTTGACTAATTAATATCTCAATTGTAACCTGGGTTAATAATCCTTTTCATAAATGCAATGTACGAGAACAATACCTGTATAAGTTCTTCAAAGATAGCATAGACTTTTAGATACATATGAGATAACCTTTGCATGCTGGATCCAGCATTGGTCAAAATGCCTAATCGTTATGGGGCGTGGTCCAGTTGAAGTGAAAACCACTTAGAGAAGTGGAGAGTCCTTGATTGTAAAGTACAGTATCCGACACGCTACGTCAACATCGGGATCGAGTGGATTTCCTGAATCGAATACTTTTATCCAAGCGGCTTGATCTGATTCTGGTGACAAAAAAAAAAGGTGAAATATTTTACTATCTTGGCTGCTGCCACTATTATATTGCACAGATGGTTTACTTTTTAGCAAAAGACAACTGCTACACATATACAACATTTCATTATAACACTCTTCTCCTTCACTAAATCACGAGTATTTACGTCCTGCAGTAATTAAATAGTGCCCACACAGCAAGACTGTTTTGGTTTCTGTCTGAGACTAGTGAAAACCTTCAGAGAAAACTGTCGAAATAATTCGTTTGTGTCGAATCCACTTTCATTTATAAAGCGAAACCTCCCCCCCCCCATTATATGGTATAAATGTGTATACAATAATGAAAGGTGAACACGGAATTAAATACATTGTTATACTCCCAAGGGCAGACGAAAACCTTTCCATTTGTGTGTGTGTTTGTCCTGGAAGTATGCAGTATACAACTACACACAAACATGCAAACAAACACAAACATACATCTCTACTTCCGAGACCATCCAAAAAGTATTTAAAACTTGGGTTTACACGGTGCACATTTACACAGTTGGACTATTTTTCAGACCAATCTAAAGGAGAACACGTGCAATGTAATTACTATATATTAAATCAATAAAACACACTTTTACCCACTTCAAAATTTGGGGCAAAAACTCCATTCAGTGGATTCATCGCGGCCATCAACAGCCGAACAGGGCCGAAAGCTTTCAGCAACACCGCAACTCTTAAGTCTAGCGGCCACTGTCAGGTAAATCCACGGAAGCGGTCCACTCTGGACTTAGTTCATTTTTGAAATGGCTACGTACATGACATTTCACCCACGTTCGCTTATATAGATAGGGGGGTTTTCAGCTGACCAATGGAGTGGTCCGCTAATGGAAAAATCTCCTTGCCGTGGCCCGGGGGCTCCGTGACTTTTCACCCAAGAGTGGGTTAATACTCTAGAGCGATTTACCGCTGGCCAAGGAAGCGGTCCGCTCTGGACTTATGACAACCTTCAGAGAACTGTTCGAATAATTTCGTTTGTGTCGAATCCACTTTCATTTATAAAGCGACACCTCCCCCCCCCCATATCTGGTATTTAAATGTGTATACATATAAAGGTGACACACGGAATTAAGTACATTTTTATACCTCCCCAAGGGCGACGAAAACGTTCCATTTGTGTGTGTGTTTGTCTTGGAATATGCAGTATACAACCTAGCCACAAACATGCCAACAACACAAACATACCATCTTATGACTTCCGAGACCATCCAAGAAGTATTTTAAACTTGGATTTAACTGTGCACATTTACACAAGTTGGACTACGTTTTTTTCAGACCCAATGCTTAAAGGAGAATCCCTTGGCCAATGTATACATATCCTTAAAATCACTAAAACCCACCTTTCCCACTTTCAAAATGTTGGGCAAAATCCTCCATTCAGTCGATTTCATCGCGGCCATCCAACCAGCCGTAACAGGCCGAAGGCTTAGCCACACCACAACTCTTATGTCTAGCGGCCACTTTCAGGTAAATACTAGGAAGCCGGTCCACTCTGGACTTAGTTTCATTTTGAAATTGGCTACGTACGTGACATTTCACCCAACGTTCGCGGGGGGGTTAGTATAGCTAGGGGGGTTTTCAGCTGACCAATGATGTGGTCCGCTAATGGAAAATTCCCTCCGTGGCGCGGCTACTTGACTTTTCCCCAAGAGTTGGGTTAATAACTAGACGATTTACCGCTGAACCAGGAATCGGTCCCGCTCTGGACTTAGTGTTTTTTTCTGATTCTGGACTTAGTTCATCTTTGGAAAGGAACATCGTGCCCGCTACGTGACTTTTCCATCCAAAATCTGGGTGACTTCCCGCTGAACAAGGAGGCGTTCCGCTCTGGACTTAGTTTTTTTTCTGAACTCTGGCTAGTTCATTTTTGAAATGTCTGAGAGGCACACCCTCCTATAGTATACGTTCTGGTCGCGAGCCAGTTTTTTCATATCCTTAGATCAACTTTCATAGCGATGCCGTACTTAACCTCACCTGACCTGTTGCGAGTTTGGGCAGTCAGAACTGGCATGATACGTACTCTCTAAAACATTAGATATGAACCCTTCAACCCCTTATCTTACATATTGTCCCGGGAACCGAACAGTGGCCACCTGCCGGTTTCCCGCAAAACCAATTTTAAAATAAGGGTTTGAGGTAAAAAAACATCATGTATGAAAGAGTGCCGGGCCTGCCCGGCTTCTGATCGCAGACCCACACCGGTCGGATGTGGGTCAGTATGACGCGTAGAAATGAAGGTGCCATTGGCGCACCCTTGCCGGGGACCAGAACGTATATATAGGGGGTAATCCGTGTTTTGCACGGACTGGCCCGGGGGCGTGGTTTTTGGTTCTGAGCGGCTAGAGTGTTTTTGGCGCCAACATTTTGTAGCCGACAGATCTGGCGTTTTCCCACTAGTATTGGATTTACCGATAGGGCCTCTCCGCTGGAGATAGCTAATGTACGGGTGCCGTATGTGAAATCTGGATTTTGATCTAGGGACGCTTTCGTAGCGTTTTACATTGAGTGTGTACAAACAGTAGCATGCGCAGATGCCCAAAAAGCCGGCCTGCATCGGTGGGGCGTGGTTCGGGACCAGAACGTATACTCTACTGGTCGGCCACTCCAGTGGGGCTTTGAAAAATGCCATTACGGAGCGGACCAGTAATTACACGCATGTAGCCAGCGATTTCCGGCTACGTACCTCAAGGAGCCGACGCTCTGGACTATTTTTTTTGCACCCTTACTATGGCTGTTGGATTCTAGGGCAAATTTCCCGCTAAATACCGAGGCAGTGGTCCGCTCTGGACTTAGTTATGTTTTCAAAAGTCCGGACGGACCAGTTTACACCATGTAGCCGAGATTCCGGCTAAAGATCAAGAACCGACCGCCTGGACTTAGGTTTTCACCCTTAACTATGGCGTTGGATCTAGGGCAAATTTCCCGTTTAATACCGAGGCAGTGGTCCGCGCGTGGACTTAGTTTATTTTGTCTTTTCAAAGTCCGGAGCGGAACCAGTTACACCATGTAGGCCGTCGATTTCCGGCTAAAGATCAAAGAAGCCGACCGCTCTGGACTTAGTGTTTTTTTCACCTTAACTCATGGCTTTTGGATCTAGGCAAATTTCCCGTTAATACCGAGCAGGGTCCGCTCGACTTAGTATTTTTTTTCAAAAGTCCGGACGGACCAGGTCCACGCATGTAGCCGCGATTTCCGGCTACAGATAAGGAAACCGACCGCTCTGGACTTAGTTTTTTTTAACCTTAACTAGAAATGGGCGGTTGGATCTAGGGCCAATTTCCCGCTAAAGACGAGGCAAGTGGTCCGCTCTGGAACTTAGTCGTTTTTCAAAATGGACTTGTCATTTTCGAAGAGGACCTTTTTTCCATTTTTCAAATGTATAGATATTTTGTCAAACTTAAAAATTGGATTTAAGTGAAAGGCCGGCCGCAACTGAATTTCACCGGAAGTAGCACTTTGGAAGAAATTTTGGACGGTGAAAAGATCCGCTTCCATCATGTGACCGACCGGAACTTTGATTCCAAGGTATTAGATGATAAAATGCAATCAGTTTCAGGTAAGTATCAGATGGCTCAGTTGATAGGACGATGGACCGAAGACCAGACGCGACACCAACCCGCTAGGATTCCGGAGTTCCAGGTTCGCTTCCACTCAAGGTAAGTCCATTTTTGTCTTTTCTTTTTTCGCAAGTGGGCTATTCTCACGTGATAACTTCACGTGATCCCGTCACTGATACCCGCACGTAGATTCGTGGCGGGAAACTGCTAGGTATAAAAGGAAGCGATAGCCCAGCGATCTGTATCAGTCTAGCAATGACACATAATACACTTCGGAAAGTTCGGAGTCCTCCACCGAGTAACAGCTTCCCATCTTGTTTGTAAAGAAGAGAGGGATTAAAAAGCCTAAAAATAAGCTAAGAAGCCGCGGGTGGATTCCGGGGGAGTAGCGGAAGCAAAGACAGCCGACCCGCACACGAAATACTTCCCGACCTGAGGCGGGTTAGGGCAGCAAAGCGCGCATCAGACTCCGGCGCATCACTTCATCAGCGGAGCCGGCGACCTTCCCCCGACCTGCTGTGCCACAACCCACACCCAAGAAGGCTAAAGGAGCCGGGGGAAAGGGCCAGGTTGCATCAAGCTCATCGGGCATCTATTCTGCCAATATCGTAGCACCCGCGTGGCATCCCCAGGATGGTCGTGCCCGATGACATGATGCAACCCGTTGATGAAGCTCGCTTGACTCGACCCAACGCTGGTACCGCCTTTAGGCCACTGACATTGATGAGCTGTAGAGATCAGAAGGATTTTTTTTAATCTGATGATCCCGCGCAAGCCATCCCACCGCGACAGAAGGGAGGTTGGGGGGGGGGGGGTGCCGGGAGTACATATACCGGCAGAAAATGACCCGCAGCGAGGACCGATTGACCTGCTGGACCCCTAGGACGATCTCGGATGACGCCACATTTGACCCGGTGCGACGACAAGTGTTCCGCGGTACACTGCCGAGTGGACGGACCTTTGGAACGCTGACCAACCGACGCGTCCCCTGGACTATTTTGCGGAGTTTTTCTCTCTTATCTCTTCCAGGAGATCGCCGACTGACAAACATCCGGTTGAGAGCAAAGAGGGTGAGCAGAGACATCGGCCGCCGAAATCCGCGCGTGGTTTTCTATCCATCTGTGATGGGTCTTAATTCGCTGGCGAACGCCAAAGATTATTGGTCGACCCATCGGGTTTCCGAAATGCAATTTGCAATGCGATGGGTAAAACGCGTTTTGAAGTCTTGTCTGGTAGCATCTCTTGTGCAAATCCGACTACCGGACCAAATAGATGGATTGCAGAAACCCAGGAAGAAAAAGAGCATACGTTCAATTACATCCGAAAGCATTCGCCGGATAGAGTCATTCCTCCTGGACACTGTTTCACGAATTGCTAGGAGAAATATAACTGCAATCCGCAACTATCCTATCTCTCGATGAAGGCCTGGTGCCGTACAAGGGGCATTAACGTGGCTGACGACCATCGCAGCCGACCAAGCCTACCAGCCAGGGCTTCAGAATGTACGCATTATTCGAATGGAAGCTGGATACCTGTGGCACTTTACTGCCTATGCACCTCCAAACACTCGCAAGTCGTGGATAACCACCTGCGCTCGAGGTGACTATCGAGTCACCACAACAAGTTCACCATCAATACTGCGACAGTTTACGGATCCTACTATAGCCCAGGAACTGTTTTTGAGCGCGATACTATCTTACGGGGGCCGTGAAAGAGAATTCACGGGGCCAGCCGACTGACTTCTCAAGATAGCCCGCAAAACCCCGAGCGATTTCATCAAGAACCTGGAAAAGAACCCCTCGTGGTACTTTTTATGTTCGACAAAATGGGCGCACACCGTTCACGCTGTGGAAGACATCAAGGTGGTGTCCACTAGTTTCAACTGGGCATAACGGGTACCGCGAAGCCAATGATCCCGAGAAGATCAGCCGGCGTTTTCGGCTCACTAAAGGCTCTAAGAAAGGCTCACATTAATCGCCGCTCCGCCCGTAATTGTGTGAATCCAACAAGTACAGGAGTCGGCGGTTGACAAAGCTGATCAGTTATCGTGCATACAACTCCTGGCTAGGAGAAAGAATCAGCACTGGTGGAAGCAGTTGCTTTACTTCTTGGCCGATATCAGCCGGGTCAAATCCTGGCATTTGGTCCATCGTGTCGCACAATGCGGCGGCCAAACCCGGCTGGCTGATAGAATTGTACGCCATTCGAGGTTTATCCTCCAACTGCCCGAGGATCTCATTGCTGGTTTCGGCCGGCGGCCATTCCCCTGAGCGCCTATAAAGACTTTTAAAACCTTCATTCAAAAGAAAAACACATTTCCCTTGCCCACACATTGCAATTACAATTCTTGTCAGAACAAATTAAAACACAAATTCCCTCTAGTTAGTAAAGGGGGTGGTTTTTTTATTAAAATAGACCCTGTTGCCGAACATT
>JAMKCH010053402.1:0-10220 GCA_023653785.1 Ophioderma brevispina
GCGGGGGTACTCAGTTCCGGGCGGGTGGGTCTCGGGGGGGGTCTGCTGCGCGGGGGGGGGGAGTCTTGATGGGTCTAGACGGGGGGTGTGGGGGCGGGGGCCAGGGGCGCCCTCGGCGAGCTCCAAGGGCGCGCCGAGGGATTTGGCCTGAGGTAGGGTCGGTGAGGGGGCGCCGGCTTGTAAGGCACTGCAAGACCAGCAAGGCTAGTCATGCGGGATGCAGTGAGCGTAGTCAACACTTGCGGCGTCCCGCAAAGGGAAGCCGAGGCCAAGGCCCCAGGGTTTTCCGAGATCCACTAACCCCGACGTAATGGCCACCGTGGTCGCGGCGAAGTGCCCCGAAGACACGGGCCCGCAACCACGTTAGGTGTGAAACACAACGGCGATTGATTATCCCGGTCGACCTGCCTCAATCACCACTCACCACTACGAACTCTACCGCCGCCAAGCCCACTAGTGGATTGGCAGAGCATACGCGCTAGCCTGCGCCGGAGCAGCACATCCCAAGGGCTGAACCAGGCGAGCTAGCGGCCGGTGGCCGGCAGCGACGGGCGGCCCGAAGCCACCACATCAGCATGCCGCGAAGAAGCCGAAGCTTCCTCACCTTCGGGGGCACCCTAGCATCAGCGGCTGCCTTGGACGAACCCCCGGGCCGGAGCCGATCACCACCCCCCCCCTTCCCGTGTACCGCAGCACTAGCGTCGTACCCCATGCTCAATGATTGCCACTGAGCAGCCGTAAGTCCGAGACAGACAGGAGGACCTGTCGGTGCGGGAACCTTGCCTGTGCAGTGCCACATACATAAGGGATGGGGGTCCCACTCATGCAATGGAGGCAGGGCAGCGACGCAATTGTGCGCCATAAAACGGGGTAGCGTGAGTTTGCTAGCTGGAATAGCGTGCGCAATTCAAAAAACCGTAAGAAAAATAACCATCGTGCCGTGGAGGTCCCCCCGTTACTCAAACGTCAAGACCAAAAAGCAACTCGGTAACTGAGTCACGAACAATTTAAAAAATTTTCAACATTCAAACACAGTTTTTTTCATTCCATATTTTTAAGTAACCACAAGCTATAATAAAATAATACGCACACAAAACCACATAAATTGTAGCGAGCAAGCCCATAACAAAAACAAGACAACTCAACACATATGTCAAAGGCAGTCAAGCAAGCACGCACACACGTGCGTCAATGGCTCCTTTGTTACCTTATTTCCTCCCGCACACAGATCACTGACGCAAGGCGGGCAAAAAAGGATACAAAACAGAGAACTCTCCGCGGCGTAAAAGTCTCCGTTTATTCCGTCCGACTGAGCGTTATAAATCCAGTTTATAATCCGTATCATCACCAGTAGATTGGTATATAATAGGAGTATTCCCTATGAGATGACACAAGTCCGATATCAAAATCTCAGATAATTTTGGTTGCTAATAGACAGAGCTGCGTAACACTTCGTTCTGATGGCCGGCCAAAACGGAATGAGGAAGAGCTTCAGGTCGACAGGGTGGACCTGGGGTCACTGGCACGACATTTCTCTTTTAAGGGTGACTTATGGTATTTGTGCATTCCTTCCCCTTCTCAGAAGGGAAATGCATAATGTTTCAGTCAACATTGGTGTAAAGGAAATCCGTTCAGTGTACTGATTTATCCAAGGACCTTGTATTCAACGTCCTTGAAAATTGATCAACATAATGTTGGGTTGAGGTTCAGAGGTATGGTGGTTGGTGGATTGAGGATAAGGGTTTTTTTTTTTTCTGGATTTAAGGTGATATGTCAAAATTAACTCACTTTATTCTGGCTTTATTCCGTTATATGTTAATTAGGGTAAAGAGCTGTCTCTAAGACAAATACATATTTTGTTTGTTTATTAGTGTCAAAATGAACCACTTTCTGAGACAACTGTATTATATGGTTTTAAATACTCCTGTTTTTCGGGTGACAAGACTGTCTTTAATGGAGTAAACCCCAATACTACTTATTATGGCATTATCTTATAATGTTTAATAGAGGGTGATGATACTCATCTAACTCTAATTACCTATAATATTAGGCCAATGGAAATTGATTCTAGTTTGGCTTGTTGGAGATTTTTAAAGTGACGAGGTCCGATTTCATTTTCATATATTTACTGTCATTTCATTATTTACTAACTGTCATTTTTCATTATTAAATCTTAAGGCATTTGGATACACTAGTAACCTATATTTATTACATAAAACAAGTTTAAAGTGCCTAATTACACAACAGGGGATTTGCACGTTTATTTCTTCAAGTTTAAAAATCATTTTAAGCATTTTTGCCCTCGGATTATGAAAACGCGGGACAAAAATCGGAGGAAAGTTCATTATTTATGGTAACTTGACACCCCTACCAGTTAACTAACTGCTTAAAATGAACAGGAAGGGATGCCTTTGAATATTTTGAGCCTGAAAATTTGTTAATAATTTTTCAAGAAAAACAATTTTTTTTTCCAAATATGAAATATTTTGCCAAAAAACAGCCCGCAATCTGATGTGCCTCCAACAGGAAACTAATAATCGAAATTCCTTGGCCTTATAGCTTATTTTTGACAAGATAAATTGGTGGTCCTGGCACTTCTTGGTCCCACATTTATTGTATTTATCAACAACCCGTCCAAACAAAATAGTGTAGTGGATAGAACACAAAGCCATGCACCGCACGCACCCATGGGCCACATCCCGCCACGGGCAACACCCACAACCAAAGTAATACCTATATACATCCCAATCTGCACGGAAATTAGCATGAATAAGATTTAGCTCAACTGCTAGCATTGCACAAGCTTAAAAGTAGATGGACCCGCAAATTGTAAAAATATAAAATAAATATTTCCCAAATACATCAAAATATGGTAACTCACTGATGACATTTTTTAGGCTCACTACCTCAATTTTGGATTGTGGCCTCTTGAACTAAGTGTGTACTACCCTTGGAAACAGCATAATATGCACACAAGTAAATGCATGTCACAATCAAAATGCTCATCACCATGCAGAGAATGCTTCAAGTATATCACTACATTAAACTTTTAAACTTGTGGTGAATCAAATATAGTAACTATATGAAATACAAGGTCGGTTCTCGAACTCACTAGAGCGCCTTGCTTTTGCAATCTACCTTTCCTGTCACTCTTTGCATAAGTGGCCCTCTAATGGCCTTTGCCCTTGTATGTGACGCTTTAACTATTCCATGACATGGCAAAGCATTCAAAAGTTACCAAACTTTAACATATACCTCACACACACAGACACATACATTACACACCATACATACATGTACACCCTGACCGACTTACAAATTTTGGATTAGTATGGCCTCCTGCAATTCTTGACATAATATTCTAATTGTACAGAATATAAATAAAAAAAAAAGAATAAAAATAAATTTTGCGTTAAAATCAACCCAACAGGCTTCTATGAGATTTTGGCCCGAAATTATGTGCTCCAGGACATAAGTAATCTGGGGAAATATTCTAATCAAATTTGAATGCACTGCTTCCAGGACACATGGCAAATATGCTCCCGGACCATTTGTGTATTCAACTATGCTCCAGGAGCATTTCAGCATTATTCAAACTATGCACCTGGGAGCATATTTGATTTAGAATATTTTCCAGATCATTTATGCTCCAGGACCATGTCCTATATGGTCCTGGAGCAAATTTGGACCAAAATCTCATAGAAGCAGCCCAGCGGCTTCTCAAGGCACAGTGGAGCAAAGATCTAGCGTTGTCAGACATCACAGATAAAGCATGTAATTCTGAATAGATTAGTTAGGGGTCCACTGCCATCCAATGAGAAGAAAAGTAAGAGAGTCCAATGTAGAAGAAGATAAGAGGTTTTTCCCCAATGTAAGAAAGAAATCATGATGTCTGACACGAGAAAAACCTGCCTTCTTTTATTACTCCATAGAAAGTACTTTTTTGCTATCTTTAATGAACCGTATTCCCAAAGTTAACAATTTTCCATCAAGTTCTTGCAATTTGACTTCTGCCACATGTCAGAATCTTCTTGTAAGCTTCGCGGAAATTCTTGTTCAACCAGGCATACAAATACGGGGTTGAATGATGAGCTGTGAGTTGGTATAAACTAGCAGAACGGCAAGTCGTTTGAATGGCCACGGGAAAGCGGGAACAGAGAAGTGTCTCTTAAAAAAATGGACGATAGCAATAAGGGCTCCAGCAAAAACCAGAGGGACAAAGATTAAAGCAGTTAATATGCGTTAATCTAATATCATCCTTGCTAATCTTGAAGGCCTTTTGTTTCTTGTTGCGGTCTTTGGAGTGGTCTATCATTTGCACCAGGTGGGGGAGCATTTTGAGTTGCTGATTAATATTTAGTTCTGGCTGCGCATGAACTCTTAGTTTACTGGCCCTGACGTATGCGAATTTAAATCAAGGACAGGACAGGGATTGTAGAGGAAGAATGCGACCAACGCACAAAATGATGACCCCGTTAAGGTGCACCAAGCAGCAAAAAAAAAAACAGATCGGAGTTATCAACATAAATATGCGAAGGTATGGATCATAGTGAAATGATCCAAAACCTAACTCAGTTAAGATCGATGATACCACAGTAGTGATTAATCCAAAGAGCAAATAATGTGCGAGTATTTTTGTGCCACAGAATTTGGAAAAGTTTGAGTGGCTTGCTGATGAGTAAATATAGATTAAGCGCACCATGGTTAGGGTTGGTAAGGATACGCTTCACTGTAATGGTTGTACAAGTAGATAAAGTTCGGCAAGCTATCGGATCAGGAGGCCATCCATAATTAAACAACGACACCAGACCCAAAGGAATAACAATCAGAGTAACTCCCAAATCGGCGATACTCAAATTCAGAGTAAAAGCATACGAGCGATTTCTGAGCCGCGGGGAGATCACAATGGCAACTATTACAAGAATATTCCCAAATCCCCCGATGACCATCAGGAGTGTCATGTAGACAGCTGAAGCCATAGTGCTCGCATAGTTAGGCACGTAAGTTTGCAAATCAGAGTCATTTGCCGTTGAATTCAACATTATATTCAACTGGGTCATAAGTTAAAACCAAGAGAGAATTATGTTGTCCAAAAATTGCAATTTTCTATCAACTCCAAAGTCTGGTTATTTATACTCCTTGTCCAATGTTCATTAACTCCTGATATTAGTTTCTCTGCAAAACTATCATACCACTGCACTCATACTAGCCTTCTTCCAATTTCTTCCAATAATTACTCCAGCACACATAGCTAAACTGCGATGAAATTTGGGACATGCGTACGTAAAATACAAATATTGGTTTTCTTGAAGTTTATGTCTCCATTCAAAGAAGAATGCCATAAAAGATGCAGCACACAACATGCATCCATGCAGACATCAATTCCAATATTTTTAATATTAAGCTCAAGAGCATTAGCGTGTTGCCTTCAAGCACATACAGTCGATAACTCATTCCCTAATGGCCCACAACAAAAGTGCAGTTTGGATAAACAAAGCATGAAGTCAATATGGTAGGTTATGATTTACATACCCATAATGGCCATAATTGAATTTGAATTATTGCACAGGCAAATCAATATTATCTTAGAACGCTATTCATTATCGGTAGATAAATCCATGTGGGAGTTTCTCCTATCCTCCGAGGTGAGCCTATCAAGTTCAAAGCATGTCATAATTCTTACAATTTACAATGATGATTACAATGATGGATTACCATCTAATAAATTGGTAGTCAGACGAAAATAGATTCTTATACATCAAGTGTCTCCACCTGCATATCTTGTAATGCATTTTAAGGAAGTAATTAATCTCTGGTATATAAAAACAAAACCAACCCAGCATTTTTAATTAAAAAAAAAATAATTTGAATCCTGTATTTCCCCTAATTGCATACAACAATATTATAGATATCTTGTACTGTGCATGTTTTTCTGCTACAAGTTAATGATGAGCAAAAAACAAACAAACATCACAAGTTTAATTGACAGTAAAGACCAAAGACAAATTGCAACTTATGAGCATATTGATTGAAGGTATGTGCGATGTTGTTTAAAAAAGGCACTTGGGATAATTAGAGGGGCTGAAAACAGTAATGGGTAGTTAATTGATTTGCCACAGGTAAACACATCTGTTATACAAAATTATTGGTATATCTGGGACATGCATTGCTAAGGGGGATGGCCCATGTTCATCCCAATAAATAAACAAGTTGGTTCACGAACCACTAGCCTTGTCAGCTTTTGCAATCACCTGGAAATTCGCATTGACGCCTGAATGCAACAATGCAAACTGGATTATAAATATGAAAAATTAAGTTTTTCTTTTCTTGAATAAATTATGCAATTAGGTCCTCAATATGCAATCACCATTGGACATGTGTATGGAAGCTCTAGCTATAAGCTGTATATGTTTCATGATTCCAAGGCAATTAGTTAAAAGTCCACTAATATTTTTTTTGTTGAGATATGACTAAAGCGGTGAAATTCGTATGTTTTCATTGTTGGAAAGTCGGAATTTATCATATGGATATCCAGTATCCAAATGCATTGGGTTTGAATCAAAATGACCATGTTTTTTTTTTTTTTTTTTGATTGAAGTTGTTTAAATTAACAAACCCAATGGCCTACTCGACATCAGGGGAGCGCTGCATGGTAAATTAAGGGTTCAGTGGCAGATAATTGGACCCCTTAACCCCACCTTTAGTTGAAAACCGGGTCCAAACCAGAAAACAAGGGGTCCAACATGATTACTCAAAATGTTTGGTTCTCGAACCATGGCATAACTTTCCTATATCTCCACATCATATCAGAAGTGTACTATTCACTCATTAAATGAATGGTTCAGGTGAGGAGTCACTTTAGTTTAATTAACCTTCGATGCCAAACGGCCCTATCTCCACTTGCACTCATCTCCCAAATATTGACAAAAAAAAATCCAAGAGATTAGAGACTCAATCAATGCAAACAGTAACACTGTAGGCCTAAAGTCAAAGAAAGGGCAAACAGAATGACTACTTTTATCCAAGGGGGGTGGAAGGGGGGAAGAGGCTGCGAGAATGGACAGTTCACTAAATAATCATATGCTTACAGGTATTTTGAATGTTTTATTTAAAAGTTTGCCCTTTTCTCACCTTTGCATCCAAAGTTCAAAATATTTTTGAGGATTATACACAAATTAGGGCTTCACACAGGCCGTCATGTACTAACTCTGTAAGCCTAGCCAGGAAATACAAAAACTCGCAAAAAAATGTTTTGTACTTTGGAACGATGATTCGAAATGCCCACGGGGTAATCAACAAGAAAAACACATTTTGGTACAAACAAATTACAGGGTGTTTGCATTTTTTGAAAGTTTAAAAGGTGAAATTCCTTGAAAGCTTCGCGTCAACATCACTTTTTTGTCCCGGTCGGAGGGTCGGGGGGCGGGTGAGGGCTGGGAACGGGCAGTGGGGGGGGTGGGGGGGGAGGGGGGTGGGAGGTGGGGGGGGGGGCCATTGGTCCTGGGACTCCCCTAGCATGGCAGACTGGGAAGACTCCTTAGTATGTCAGAATGTGATTTCAGAAATGGTTTGCGTTTTGCCGATTGTGGTTACTCTGTAATTTATGGAAATTTTATGGTCAGTAAATGATTTTGTTTTGGCTTAACCCAGTTCAAATACGGCAAACATCAATGGCAGTTTTATGAATAAGAACTTGTGATGGGTATCTCTGGCAGGTATGGCAAAGAAATCATCTGAGACACAACTTGGGCTTTAAAATATTAAGGTAAACTTGTGAATCGGTACACATTTTTTCATCTCCGGTAAAAAGTAAAATTGGGAGGTTTTCAATTCCCACATAGTACATGGACGTGTGGTTTGCCTGCGTCCTTTGAAAATTTTTTGACCCCCCAAACCCCCCCCTCTGATTGTGAAACTCAGTGCGTCCATAATTAGCTAATTTTCCAAAAATCGGCAATCCTGGCACGAAAAAGCAGAAAAACCTGCGACCCCCTGTCGACATGGAACCTCAGTTTTTCCCTTTCTTAGCTACATAACCGTCTACATAAAAAAACCCGTCTCTATAAAACCTTATGTGTTTATTTTTGCATAAATAAGGCATATTAGGTCCTAAATTTGAAATTAATGTCACCATGACATAAAATGTGCCCAGAAGCTTTATCAAATAATAATAGCCGAGATTTAATAAGCGCCTTATGCTATTGTGAGGAGGAAGGCTCAAGCGCTTTCACACAAATGGCGCGCTGATCACTGTGGCCCTGTCATACCATAAACCATTTAGCATCATTTCAAGGATTGCGCAGATCGGGATCAGCGCTTTCCCCTTATCAGCAAACATCCATCGAGATAACCATCGCATCCGGGACCAGCTTCCCAAGTATCGAATGGGTAAATCGGGTACAAATAAGCGTTCGTTTTCTTGTCTCCGGGAAATTACAAGAAGCGAATCTCCCAGGGCTTCGAACGCACGCCTAATGCTGGATGAGCACACACGGGAGCCGAGCGCCTAACTGATTGAGCTATCGTTTCCTCTTATATAAGCTTTAGCTATAAAGCTTTCATATGTGGAGTCCCATTCTCATATATCTAGCAATAAAAAATGCATTTCCTATTTTTTTGAATAAATTATGCAAATAGTCATTTAATAAAACATAGTTCTGTCCCCAATCTAATCCAGTTCAATACCTCTGTCCTCCTCCTACTATCCACCAGACTTCATATCACTATACGCATACAGAGACTCAAACTTTGACTCAACTTTGAAAACGTAACCATAATTGGCACATGATTTGATAAAAATACTGAAGTTGAATCTCCATGAATCCCCCTTGGGGAAAATCATTGGTGGATTTAATTCAGTGAGAATGTTAAGAGAGGTTATGCCTGGGGAATAAGAGCAAAAAATGTTGGAAGAGAGAGTTTGCACGTTTTCAGGGGAATAGAGTGGCAAAGTCTGAAATATACTACACTGTAATATGACCTTTGACCCTAGCGTTCCTGTCAACAGTTGCAAGTAGTGGAAGATACTTAAGGTCCGTTCATACTTCCACATGCACTGCATTGCTGTGGTCATTAAGTTCACTGCAATGTTCCGTCCTTTTTCTGCTGCACCCTAAATCCGATTTACACTGCAGTCACCCGGTCACGTGATTCATGTACGTTGCAGTAAACTTGCTAAGGATTGCGGTAAAATTGAGTCATCCTGCCACCACTGACTGCACCCCACTGCATCTTAAAAAATAAATTTTAACTTTTGTGGCAGTACTGCATTGCATTCCAGAGCTGGAATAATACCCAAGAGGGAAATCGCGCGTGTTATTGAATAGGCCAGCAGCGTAACGATTTCTTCACACTTCGCGCGCCATCCTGGTTGTTGCGCCACCAGCCTCATCCGTCGTCGCTGTTACTGCACAAGCACAAGCACCTATAAATTGGTGCGTCACGCGTTTATGTTATCGATGTGCATTTTCCCAGTGTTCCATTGTTCGATCGACCGATATTTTCTTCTCTGCAAATAAGGCCGAACATCAATCGATGGAATAAACCAGGCTCTAAAAGATTCCTGCATTCCTAATGCAACAAAAAATCTATCCCGATGACCCTGTTAATTTTTGCTTAGGAAAAGAGATATTTGAGTCCGGCGAGTGATATCATGTGGGCCAGTCGGTTGTTATGTTGTTTTCACCGCTAAAGTGTGACGAACCTAAAATACCGCGTGTTCACATAAATATGCATTAAGGATTTTCCAAATTCGACGATACGTAAACCAAATATGGTTGTGCACAAAACTATGATAAATGAAGTGCGGTATTGCTCATTATAATCCTTTTGGGCACCTTGATTTTGTTACGCTGTTTCGGGAGAATCTTCGGGTCCGGGTTATATTTACGGTCGTTGATTTTGCGTTGCAATACTGCAAGTGATTGCAGTGACCATTTTTGTAGACTGCATTGCAGCACTTCACTGCCACTTCAAATACAGTGAGGATGAATGGATCTTAAAGGCCCTGTGTGCAACTGTCCATTGGGTCATGGGTCTGATGGTAGAGTGCCCAGAGGGTTTATTGAGTTCAATCCCACAATGCACCAGTTTTTGGGAAAATTTTCACCAAAAGTAGGGTCATATGATCCCACAAAAATCCTATTCTTAACACCTAAAACCCCGGACCTTTTACGTACGCCCATTTTTAGCCTACAAAGTGTTAGTAACTTGGGATTGTT
>JAMKCH010053404.1:0-10207 GCA_023653785.1 Ophioderma brevispina
GCCTCTTAATTTTCGTTTTCTCTCATTTTTTTTCAACTAGTTCATATTTTACGATCACCCCAAAAAGCTTTGTATAATAAGTAGCCAAAATTTGCTGTTCTATTTGGCGCGGGTTCCTTTGACACACTCTGTATATATGCAAAGTTCTTATACAGTTTATTTGTTTGAATGTCTCCATTTGGTTTAGGAAGAAGATGACCATGAAGAAGAAGAAGAAGAAAAGAAGATCACGAAGAAGATCATATTAAGAGAAAAAAAAAAATGATCATTAAAAAACCGGATTTTGATATAAACGATGCGTCCGAAAAGTGATTGTGCACACGTTTAACACAAAAGCGTTATATTATTGCTGGATTACAGAAAAAAAAAATAAAACCAATTGAAAACTTGAACCATCATCAAAAAAAAATTCAAACATATCACTGCAGATAAAAAATTCTGATACAAAAATATAATCACAAAGAATTAAAAAATCTTTAACTTTAAACCATACTTCCAAACTTTAAGTATTAATTTTAAAAAAACACAATGTGTTTAAAAAGCGTGATGCAAGTCAAGTTTACATTGTATAAACATGATACATAGACCATAGATTCGTATTAACAGGTGTACAATAACTTAGAAGATGTAGTGTATTAGTCATATTTAATAATTATTATTATTATATGAGTATTATATTTACTTTCCAGGGTTTTATATATAACCGTTCTAGGAATCTACTTATATTTAGTACCTTTAAGAGGGTGTTCCATATGTGCACATAGATCGTATAGTAGGCCTATATCAAATGTGGTTGTAAGCCTGTAGTCTTCAAACATCCTCCATAGGTTTGTATAATCTTGATTTGTAATTTTGGGGATCCATTTCTTCCTCCTCGATGAAATGACATCGTTGCACGCTGCTTATAGCTTACGTGTGTGTAAAGTCAACCCCCAGAGTAGACGTAGTTTTGTGAGTAACTTTTGGTCGGACTTCGTTCACAACTGCATTACGTGTCAATTTGGGGAACGCGTGGAACACAATAGTTGTGTACTAAGTCACAAACTAGTATGGGACGTAGACCTCAGTCGTAAGTTTTAGTTGTCAGGTAGCTTCGTACGAGTTGCGGGAACGCAGTATGAACTTAGTAGGGAAGTTACGCATTACTTAGTATAAAGTATAGGCTATCAGTGTCGTAAGTACTGTTGGGGAACGGACCACCGGGTGGTTATTGGCAAAGTTATCTGGTGACTGTTTTTTGATAACAGATGATTTCATTTTGAATTACTAGCCAGCTGATGCGTTCCCATTAACCAGCGGTATATACCATCAAGATATCCAGCCAATTGCTTCTCCCTAAACTAGCTGATCCCTACACTTAATATTGATAGCATCACTTCCAAGATCCACTTTTGTGTCATCTGCAAGAAGTTCATAGGGGTTAGCTGTACATACTAGGCATAAGCATAAATTCCAGCTGTTTTCCCACATACTTCACACATTTTCATGCCACTTTGGAAGTTGATGGTCTTCAGATAGTCCCCGCAGTTCCGTTCAAACACATGGGGTCAGGTCATTGAGGTCCTTATAGGTTATGGGCCAGATGGGTTAGAATTTTGAAGTTGCTTGGTGTACTTGCATGTGTTGATCTAGTTTCGTGACACGTGGATGCATGGTCCCCTTGGGTAGTGTGTCCTTTGTCCTCATTTCAGCCATGATAGCAAAGACCACAGGTTTCCCGGTGAATGCTGTACTTTCTAACACCCCTATTCCTTTTCTTGATATATTGGAAAGTGGATAATACTTGTGCTTGATTTCATGTTTGCTGATTGAACTATTTTGGCTTTTTTTTCTGATCTGTAACATCATTGCAGATCCATAATTCTTCAATTCATAACCTATTTTCTAGCACCTAATTCAGTGGACTCAGCGGCCTGTTGGTACTGAGTAGAGCTAAGAAACCCTTTTCCACCTTCGAACTGGTCGTGGCCACTAGGGTGCAGTTTTTATTTTAACTGCATGCATGTGCATATCGTTCCTATCCTGCTTCAGGGCAGCTTTTGCCTACTGTTATTCCTGTCCTTCAGCAATGTATATGCTTTCATTCAAGCATACTTGGCTTCAATAGCCAATGCCCAATTATGCTAGGATTATATCTCTTTATATAGTGTTAAAGCTCAGTAGCTAATGTGCTCCTTCTCAAACACACACTGTAATCTTTGACTTCTGCTTACCAATTGCCACTGCCAATTTTGTGCTGATGCTCGTCATTTTGCCACTTCCGAGTTTTCCGACCTGCCTTTTTTGTAGTCGTGGTGCATACTTGATTTCCTCTGATGGTTTCAACCATGATGAGCTTCTCCCCACCCTGGCAACACTATTTGAAATGATAACTGTTCATAATCAAGACAAGACCATGCCCTAGTGTAGGTCATGCGATAACTTCCTTAGCTTGACAGATACACCGGGCATATATTTGGATTTGGTATTGTAAATCTTACCATGGCTCCCCCCCCCGCCTTTTTTTCCCCAATCTGCTATATTTGCAACATGTCCAGAGCTAGGGTTTGTACGAATCTGCATTTTTACTGGTAATATAATAGTTAGGGCTTCTTGCTCACTGTTTTGTCTATATCCACCGAATTGAGGGTATGTTGTTCATTGAAGTCATTTATTTCTCTTACAATATACTTCTTCCTGCTCCAGGGAGTCCTTGCAATTAATCATTTTAAATCATACCCCTTCAACGTCATTCTTTGGGCCAATTTGGGCAAGCGGGTCAGCGCTAGGTGCCTTCTCTTAGACCCCTTCTCGCTTCCACCTGTTTGGGTTTGGAAGTTATTCTGCTTCCGCTTCATTTGCCATTGTTGCATCGATCCAACCAGGGGTGAGGCAGTTGCTTTCCCCGTCGGGCAAATTGGTTCTCTTAACTCGCCTGCACTTGGTGCTGGAGAAATTTGGGGGTTGGTTTTGGGGTATTACGTTAAATTCCCTCTTCATTCACGATTGACAATGCGCAGAACAATAAGTAGTTTTAGAATGGTACATCAGTGGGAGATACAAATGCAGTTTTTATAATGTAAATGCAAATTAATGCAGTTGGAGAAGTGCAAATGCAGTTTTGGTCATAATGCAAATGCAGAAATAAATGCAGTTTTAGAATGTATATGTAGTTGGAGAATGTAAATGCAGAATTTAAATGGCGTTTTAGAATGTAATCAGTTGGAGAATGCAAATGCGGTAGTACAAATATAAATGCATTGCAGCCTAAATGTTCACAATGTAATGCAGTTTTAGAATGTAAGGCCATTTTAGAATAAATACGAATACAATTGCAGGTTGTGAACATATAATGCAGTTGGAGAGAAGTTTTTCAAATGCAGTTGGAGAAGGTAAATGCAGTTGCAGAATTTTAAATTGCACATGTAATGCAGTTGGGGAATGTAAATGCAGAGTAGAATGTAAATGCATTTGGAGAAGTGCAAATGCAGTTGAAGAATGAAAATGCAGAATCTAAACCAGTTTTAGAAGTAAATGCAGATTGATAAGGGCATATGCATTTTTAGAATGTAATTCAGAATGTAAAGGCAGTTGGAGAATGTTAAAATGCATTGTTTAGAAGGTAAATGCATTGTATCAATGTAAATGCAGTTTTTTAATGTTGCAGTTTAAGAATATAAATGCAGTTTTAGAATGAAAATGCAGTTGGAGAATGTAAATGGAGTTTGAGAATGTAACTGCAGAAATTAAATGCAGTTTTAGAATGTAAATGTAGTTTTACAATGTAAATGCAGTTTTAATCTGTAAATGCAGTTGGAGAATGCAAATGCAGTTGGAGAAGTGCAAATTCAGTTGGAGAATGTAAATGCAGTTTAAGAATGTAAATGCAAAATGTAAATGCAGTTGGATAATGTAAATGCAGTTGCAGAATTTAAATGCACAATGTAAATGCAGTTGGAGAATGTAAATGCAGTTTTACAATGTAAATGCAGTTTGAGAAGTGCATATGCATTAAACAATGTAAATGCATAATTGCAGTTTTAGAATGTTAATGCAGAATGTAAATGCAGTTTTAAAATGTAAATGCAGTTGGAGAATGCAAATGCAGTTTTAGAATGTAAATGCAGAATACAAATGCAGTTGGAAAAACGCAAATGCAGTTGGAGAATGTAAATGCAGAATGTAAATAGAGTTTTAGAATGTAAATGCAGTTGGATAATGTAAATGCAGTTTTAGAATGTAAATGCAGTTTAAACATGTAAAGGGAAAGTTAGGTTTCCTAACTGGTTTTATTGGACAAGCAATGGATATCCTAGTGCCACTCCATCTGGACATGGACATCCAACTGAAACTCTATCTGGATGTCCTACTCTGTCTGGCTCCCCATGTTTGGCACCCTTGTTTGGCGCCCTCAGTTGGCCTATTTGGATTAGGCTGCACATTTCTCAGCCTGTGGTCACCATAGCTGCAAATGCTTATCTTTCTAGAAAAAAAAAAAAAAAAAAAATTACAATGTAAATGCAGTTTTAATCTGTAAATGCAGTTGGAGAATGCAAATGCAGTTGGAGAAGTGCAAATTCAGTTGGAGAATGTAAATGCAGTTTAAGAATGTAAATGCAAAATGTAAATGCAGTTGGATAATGTAAATGCAGTTGCAGAATTTAAATGCACAATGTAAATGCAGTTGGAGAATGTAAATGCAGTTAGACAATGTAAATGCAGTTGGAGAAGTGCATATGCATTAAACAATGTAAATGCATAATTGCAGTTTTAGAATGTTAATGCAGAATGTAAATGCAGTTTTAAAATGTAAATGCAGTTGGAGAATGCAAATGCAGTTTTAGGATGTAAATGCAGAATACAAATGCAGTTGGAAAAATTGCAAATGCAGTTGGAGAATGTAAATGCAGAATGTAAATAGAGTTTTAGAATGTAAATGCAGATGGATAATGTAAATGCAGTTTTAGAATGTAAATGCAGTTTTAGAATGTAAATGCAGTTTAAACATGTAAATGCAGTTTTATAATGTAAATGCAGAATATAAATGCAGTTGGAGAAGTGCAAATGCAGTTGGAGAATGCAAATGCAGAATGTAAATGCAGTTTTAGAATGTATATGTAGTTGGAGAATGTAAATGCAGAATTTAAATGCAGTTTTAGAATGTAAATGCAGTTGGAGAATGCAAATGCGGTAGTACAAATATAAATGCAGTTGCAGAATTTAAATGCACAATGTAAATGCATTTTTAGAATGTAAGGCAGTTTTAGAATTAAATACAGAATACAATTGCAGTTTTTAGAACATATAAATGCAGTGGAGAAGTTCAAATGCTTGGGCGAAGGTAACTGCATTGCAGTTCAATTTAAATGCACAATGTAAATGCAGTTGGGGAATGTAAATGCAGTTTTAGAGTACATGCATTGGGAAAGGCAATGCAGTATTTTTTGAAGACTGACAAATGGAAGAAAGTAAATGCAGTTTTAGAATGTCAATACAGAATGTTAATTCAGTTTTAGAATTTCAATGCAGTTGGAGTAGTTCAAACGCAGAATCTTAATGCAGTTGGAGACTCAAATACGTTGGAGAAGGTAAACACACACAAAGACATGCAGTTTTAGAATGTAAATCAGAATATCAATGCAGTTTTAGAATGTAAATGCAGTTGAGAAGTGCAAGTGCAGTTGAATAGAATGAAAATACAGAATGTAAATCCAGTTTTAGATTAAATGCAGATGGAGAAGGCATTGCAGTTTTAGAATGTATAAGTGCAGAATGTAAATGCAATTTTAGAATGTAAATGCAAAATGTAAATGCGTTGGATAATGTAAATGCATTTTGCAGAATTTAAATGCACAATGTAAATGCAGTTGGAGAATGTAAATGCATTTTTAGAATGTAAATTCATTTGGAGAATCTAAATGCAGTGTTTAGACATGTAAATCAGTTTGAAGACTGTAAATACAGAAGTAAAAGCTAGTTTTTTAGAATTTAAATGCATTGGAGTAGTGCAACAGAATTAGATGTAATGCATGAATGTAAATGCAGTTTTAGAATCTTAATGCAGTTGGAGAAGTTCAAATACTGTTGGAGAAGGTAATGCAGAAAGTAAATGCAGTTTTTAGAATTAAATGCAGAATATAAATGCACTTTTAGAATGTAAATGCAGTTGAGAGTGCAAATGAGTTGATGAATGAAAATGCAGAATGTAAATCCGTTTTTTTAATTTAAATTCAGTTGTTTTTTTTAATTGTGTGATTTTTTAATAATAAAAGCAAATTGTGAATGCCTTTTTCGAATGTACAGGCAATTGGAGAAGTGCGAATGCATTTGGAGAATGTAAGTGCAAAATTAATGCAGTTTGAGAATGTAAATGCAGTTTTTGGATAATTAAATGCATTTAGAATGTTAAATACAGAATGTAAGCAGTTTTTATTAACATAAATGCCAGTTGGAGAAGTTCAAATGAGTTTGGAGAAGGTAATTGCAGATAAAAATGCAGTTTAGAATGTAAATGCAGTTGGAGAAGTGCGAATGCAGTTTTAGAATGTAATGCAGTTTGGAGAGTGCAAATTGCATTGGAGATTCATATGCAGTTTAAGAATTAAATGAAAATGTAATGCAGTTTGGATACTGTAGAATGTAAGTGCAGAATTTAAATGCCAATGTAAATCGTTGGAGAATGTAAATGCAGTTTTAGAATGTAACTGCATTCGGAGAAATCAAAAGTAAATGCAGAAGTCAAATGTAAGTTTTAGAATGTAAATGGCATATATAAATGCGTTTTTAAAATTTAATCAGTTGGAGAAGGCAAATGCAGGTTTTTTTTGTAGTGTCATCACTTCATCATATCAGATTGCAATATATAAGCAAAATTTAACATTTCCTAAGTTACAATCATTTTTCATGTTACTTATATCTCAAGACAAATATTGCATATTTCGAATAAGGAATATCACGGTCATATGAAGCATGTTGCAAAATCCTATTCATGTGTATTATATGGAAAAACATTTTTTCGTATTACGTGTTTTATTAATATCATTGCCTCATTTCAGTTTAGTAATTAGCAACTTGCCTTATACCTTTCACTATCTAATGATCATACCGATATTGAGAATTGTCATATGACACGTCATATCATATCACATAATACTGTAATCCGCATCCATATCACACCAATATAATACATGACTAAGTATTTCACCATACATCAGTTCATGTCGTTTTGTGGTCAGTGCTTTACATTCGTACTTATAGGCAAGTGATGTTTCAAATCATGACTGATTTTTTTTAAAACATGTCAATTTGCGTAATTTTATATCTGAAAATCGGTATTCACGTTTCTTTTCGTATTTCGTTTCCTGAAGAGAAAAAGTAAATTTGGATGATTGCCATATTTGTACTTACTGATACTAGTTTAACCAATTGTTTTTATTTATTTATAAAAATGAGTTCTTTAGAGCTTCCTCTGTGACCAAACACACGTCATTGATTGACAATTTAAAATCTGTACGGCATTTAAGGGAAATGATTGTGTTTGCCTCAAGCCGATTTTGTAATACCTGTACTCAGTGGTAGGGAAAAGAAATGTTCCAAAAAGTCTGTTCGCAGGTTGCATTTTGTCACACTTGTTGCTTGGCTGGCTTTCCTATCTTCTGTAAGAGATTTTATGTGTTGGGATATTTATGTTAATTTGGTCCATGTCAAAGTACAAGATTAAGCCTTGTGCCTCTTGGGTGGGTAGGCAGCAACCCTATTGTTTTCCAAATACAGTCCCAATCAAAGTTATAGTTCGGGAAATGTATCCGCTCCCATCGGCCGTTCACAATATTGGTCTAACTGACATGCGTGAAATTGAATATTCACGTATTAGTTGGATGTACAACTCTTCAAAGGAAAAAAATGAGAACCCGAGAAAAGGCCAATTGGCGATGGATTAACGTGCTAATTTTTCGTCCTTTTTTTCCAGTCTTTGGTATGTCAGATGCTCTAGATAGCCTAAAAACACCACCACGTTTTTTAAGTTTAGCTATTGAACGCATTTCAAGAAAAGATTTAACCAGGGTTATCATAGAGATCTGAACGTATAAATCCGCCTCATATCCAGGTTTTAAAATACAGTGTTTTTCCTGAACTTACAATACATTAATTATTCCAGATTATTCTTGTTTTCGGTCTTTAATTTCCTTACAGGTAACGTTGTTTCTGTTCACCACATGCATAGAGTTACATGAATGTGACATTTTGTTTACTTGTTGTACGCATTTTACACTTAGGTCTTTATAAATACGTTGCACTTCACATGTCCGAAGCCTAAATTGTCTTTTTTTAATTCAAAAGGGGTATTTTTTTCCACATTGCAACATTTTTTACATGCTAATCTTTTTAATCCAAGAAGTTTCACTGAGTCCAAAAGGTGGGAAGATGAACCATTTTCAGACCACCTTCATTATCACCTATCCATGTTCCTTTCTTTTTACTTTCTCATTGCTACCCCATACAATTTAAAAAAGAAGCCGATTTAGGTCGTTAATGATATTTAATGGTAACTCTCAAAACACTTTCCTAAATACGTTAGTTGCGATGTTAACGCTCTTTCACCACTACTACTTTCCACCCATACTCAAATCTCTTTTTTCCAATTTTGATAATGTATTAATTTTACTTACTTTGCTCTCCCAATTTTCAAGCTATTTCGTTGATAACTTTGTACTACTATAGAAAATAGAGAGGTACCAATGACTTACTGTGTTATTGGGATTAGTTTCCAATTAAGATCGTATACTTGGTTTTTGCTTTTCTTGGCACAACCAATCCAAGGGCTTACCGTTTTAGTCAGTGTTTATTTTAAACAGATGTTTTTTGAGAATCACCTAATATTTTAAAACATAACCAATATCATCTTTATCCCTTACAAAAACAGTAATGTCGTCTGCGTACATGGATACGCGAACCTCATGCTTATCATAATCAACAATTGGGAGTTTTATTCCACGTATATCTTTAGAGTGTCTTATTTTTACATCCACGACATTCTATCGCTAAGATAAATAGGAGTGCAGATAGGGGACATCCTTGACGAACTCCTTTTTTCTATTGGAAAAAAGGACGAAACGTGACCATTGTGTATGATACAGCTTGGAAATCTTACTATATTGTTTTAACCCCCCTGATACATGTCGTTCCGAAATTAAAGTTCTCTGAAAGCCGATAAAAGGACTGCATGGTCAAACTGTCAAAGGCTTTACTAAAATCTAAAAAAGTAGAGCACCGGAATATCCTGCTCTTCCAGTGTAAAAATCTAATAATCTTCAATTAATCGAATATTTTCACCTATGTATCTCCCTTTTATGAATCCTGTCTGATCCGAATCAACTATCGCGTTGGCGAAGTGCAATGCAGTTGGAGAAGGAAAATGCAGACTGTAAATCCACTTTTAGAATATAAAGCAGTTGGAGAATGCATATCAGTTTAGAATGTAAATTGCAGAATGTAAATGCAGTTTTATAATGTAATGCTTGAGAAGTGCGAATGCAGTTGGAGATGTAATGCAGTTTTAGAAATAAATGCGCATTGTATAATGCAAATGCATTAAACAATGTAAATGCCAGATGATTTTTGAAAATTATGCTTTTCAATCCAAAATTTACTCACATTTTTAGACGTTCGTTCTCCAGTCGGAGACTTCTTCAGAAATGCGCCGATCCAGCCGCTTTACCCCCGCGAGATGCCGTATTTTTTCTCATCCCAGATGCAAAGTTCTTTCCTGCATCACTGGTCGTACACGGGACTTGGGAGAGAATATATACCATTCGTCGCGTTCATGATATTGGTTCTCCTCTTCCTGATCCAAATTGCTTCCTAATGGTCCACCCTTGTTGTGCTTGCTTATTCCCTTGTCATTATTTTGGGCCGCCTCGCACGTCATCACATGGTTGAATTTGCGATGTGATTGTGACAGCCGATTTATGCACTTCCTCCACCGAGTCCTTTTTTACTGTCCGCGTGGGTGAACCTCTTCTGCTAAGCTTTTTCCGCATCCTTCATGTGCTCCTTTAACCGTACTCCAGGCTCTACATTTTCACCCACGTAGGACTTCTTGGCATTTCTTGCAAGGGATTTCATATACTCAGTCGCAAGTTTTCGTAGTTTCACGTTTATCCTTCGGGTGTACAAGAAATGCTTTTTCAACGTGTTGCAAGGTTCATTTCAGTTGAGAATGTTGTGT